>RBNI01001907.1:0-20445 GCA_003990745.1 Jimgerdemannia flammicorona | reverse complement strand
CATTTTCAAAGGTCTAGTCAAGGGACAAGAACTAGATGTTCTCATAGACAGTGGAGCTGTTGGGAACTTCATCAACAAGAACCTCATCAATAAGCTCAAGATTCTCACCAAACCAGCTGGCAAGAATAGTAGAGTTGTCACTGCAGACAGCACCACCTTACCAATCAACTCAATTGCCGCTAAACTCCCTCTCAAGATCCAGAAGTACTGGGAACATTTAGATTTCGAGGTAGCACCACTAGGAGACCATGACCTAATCCTAGGTAAACCTTGGCTTACATGACACAACCCTCAGATTGATTGGACCAAGAATGAAGTTACCTTGATTCAGGATGGAGCCAATATTACCATCAAGCCAGACAAGACTCAGACAAGAACCCCAATTGCTACCCTTTCGGTAATTCAGTTCAAGAAGGCCCTCAAGAAAGCTACCTGTACCTTTGTAGTACTGATCTGACCAAAGAAAGAAGACAAGAAGCTATCAGTTAGTGAAAGTATCAAATTACTGCTGAACAAGTATAAGGATATCTTCCCAGACAAACTACCTGGTCTACCATCTTCAAGAGACCATGAACACGAAATCAAGTTGGTATCTGATGCAGCTATACCTAAGAAGAAAATGTATTGCATGTCTCCACTCAAAATTGAAGCAGTCAAGAAGGAACTCAATAAACTCATTGAGCAAGGAGCCATTCAGCCAAGCAAGTCACCCTTTGGCTCCCCAGTCCTATTTGTCAAGAAAAAGGATGATACTCTGTGAATGTGCATAGACTACTGAGCACTCAACAAGATCACAGTTAAGAACCATTATCTGCTACTGCTCATAGATCAAATCTTTGATACTCTTAAAAATGCAAAGTACTTCACCAAGATTGATCTCACCTCTGGGTATTATCAAATTTTAAATCAAGCCAGAAGACATACCCAAGACTGCCTTCATGATACCCTTCAGACTCTACAAATTTCTAGTCATGGCCTTTGGTCTTACTAATGCACCAGCAACCTTTCAAGATCTCATGCAAACTGTCTTCAAGGATCAGCTCTATATCTTTGTACTTGTATATATTGATGACATTCTGATCTTCAGTAGTACTGAAGAAGAACACCTCAAGCATATTGAACAAGTCCTCAAGATCCTCTGTGAGAACAAGCTCTATGCAAAACTCAAGAAATGTAAATTTTTCAAGGATCAAGTTAAATACCTTGGACACATTGTATTAGCCAAAGGAATTCAAGTAGACCTAAGGAAAATACAAGCCATTGAACAGTGGTCTGTACCAGCAAACCACACTGAACTCAGGTCCTTCCTTGGCCTGGCTGGATACTACTATTGATTTGTCAAGAACTTCTCTGGTATTGCAGAATCTTTGACAAACCTCCTGTGAAAGGAACCCAACTCTGACCTCTATGTCTCCTACATCTGGGATGCTTTCTGTCAACAGCTTTTCAAGAACTCAAGAACTGCCTGACCCATGCACTTGTCCTTAGAAACATGGCCCCAAACTTAAAGTTCACAGTCACTACAGATGTATTTAACTTTGCCATTGGTGCAGTCATTTCTCAAGATGATGGTCAAGGACACCAACCTATTGCCTTTGAGTCAAGAAAATTGTCCCCAGTAGAACAAAAGCTGGCTACTCATGAAAAGGAACTCCTGGCAATCATGTATGCCCTCAAGACTTGGCAATACTATCTAGAAGGAGTTGAATTTGATATAATCACCAATCACAGGTCCCTTCAGTACATTAATACTCAACCAACCCTTTCTCACCAATAAGCCAAGAGGAGTCAACTACTTCAGACCTTTACCCCAAACATCATCTACAAGCCTGGTAAAACTCTAGTTATACTAGATCTACTTTTAAGAAGACCTGACCTTGCCGCAATTTTACAAGTCACTGTAGTACCAGAATTCCTCAATTAGATCAAGAAGGTATATGAACAAGACTCTCTGGTTCTATAAAGGAATACCAAGGAATTCAAGGAAAAGTACACCATCAAGGACAACCTCATGTACTATCAAGACAAAGTATATATTCCTGCCAACTCTGAACTATAATATAAGATTCTTCATGAACATCATGACTCCCCACTAGCTGGTCACCTTAGAACTGAGAAGACCATCAAGAATATCCAACAAGACTACTACTGGCCAAACATGCTCAAGGAAATCAAAGAGTATGTCCAAAGCTGTAATCTTTGCTAAAGAAATAAGTCAAGTAATCAAGCATCTACCAGTCTTCTACAACTCTTGCCAATTCTAACCAAGAATTTTGAACAAGTCACAATGGACTTCATTGTGCAACTCTCATAATCCAAAACAGGCTATGATGCTATTGTTGTATTTGTGGACTGTCTCACTAAGATTACAATCGCCAAGCCAACCACAACCAATGCCACTGCCCCAGAAATCATAAGAATCTTCTTCTAGACTGTCTTCCACCATTATTGACTTCTCTGAGTAATTATCAGCGAGCATGACCCCAAGTTTACAAACTACTTCTGGCAAGTACTCTTCAAGGCCCTTGGAATCCAAATTGCTATATCTACTGCCTTCCACACTCAAACTGATGGACAGACTGAGTGAATGAACAGAACACTTGAACAAATGCTCAGAAACTATATGTCTTATGAGTAAGATGATTGGGACCACTATCTGACCTATGCTGAGTTCCCCTACAATAATACCACTCAATCATCAACTGGCCTTTTTCCATTTCAGCTACTTTATGGTCAAAACCCCAAGACCCCCACAAGCCTAGTCTCATTCCAGCAATCCAGTCACACACAAGTCCCCACAGCCCAGAACCTTATTGACAAAATAGATTCTCTTCTCAAGATCACCACTATGAATCTGCAAAAGACTCAGCAATATCAAGCTAAGTATGCAGATAAGAAGTGGTGAGATATCATATACAACATTAGTGATATGGTTCTACTCAAAGCCAACAACATCAAGGCTCAATCTCAAGTCAACTACCAGTTAGCCAAATTCCAGCCCAAGTATCTTAGACCCTTTGAGATCACTAAGCAAGTCTCCATCTGGTCTTACTACCTCAACTTGCCAACAACTATGCGTATACACCCAGTATTCCATGTTCACAACTCAAGGCCTGGAACCAGTCACCTCTATATCCTGGCCAAATTCTGAAATCATCAGCACCAGTGATAGTTGAAGACCACATCAAGTACAAAGTCGAGAAAATCTTAGACAAATGGGTCTGGTACCATCACACAGAATACCTAGTCAAGTGGATGGATTTCTCTGAATATAATGCCACCTGGGAACCTGCCGCCAATCTCAAGAACTCTCAAGACCTCATCTAAGAGTTTGAGCAAAAAGAAACTCATTGACTGCCTGTGAGGTTCTCCCCTTAGATAGTAGACAACATACTGTGCTGATCAGACACATTAAGCATCAGGGCACTCTAAAGGATATAGCATCAGAAATAAGAGATATAAGAGAACTCTACAAATCTTGCAACCAATGAGGTTCAAACCAGTTCTCATCCAATCAAGATGATACTTTGGCCCTCACCTTATACAAGGATGACCAGTCCTTGCCAATGAGCCAACATATTTTAATTTAAGTTTCTTTTAGTTTTATTGTTTATTATGTGTAACTTTGAGAATTCAATGAGAACATTGATTCTTAAGGAGGGGGAGATGTAACATTTTAGCATAGTTTACTTCTTTTCTTTATCTTTTCTCAATATTCTACAATCTTCCATTACTTTCCAAATACTTAGAAATCCTTTCTTGGCACCAAGTACCCACTAGTACTTATTTAGCTAGTCAATGAATATCCTGAAAACTTGTAGAACTTTATTTATCATCATTTGTCATCTTTGCCAAGAACTTTTCTTCTTTAATTTCTCAGATCCTTCCAGATCCTTCTTTCAGATCTTGTATAAATACCCCCTTTGTTCTCATGAATAAAGCTCAGATTATCTTCTCTCAGAAATCCTTTGAGAACACTTGAATCCTTAAGTATCTCTTCGAGCTACTTAGAACCACCAGAACTAGTCACTTCCTCATTTAATGAAACTAGAACCATTACACCTCTAGCTAGAATCAATCAGATATTTTTCCAGCCAATCCAATAAGAGCTCCTTTGATAGAATATATAGCAGAGGTGAGAGTGGATATCTCTATAGTATGACTGCTAAATACAAATGCTATGCCATTCTATCTATTTATTAAAACAATAGCCTGTTAACCTTTTATCAACTCTATCAACTCCTCTGAATCCTGTCTCTCAAAACTAACATTCTACAATAGTTCATCTAAATTAATCTAGTAGACTCAATTCTATCTCCACCTGAACTAGAAAAGCTAATCTGCTGTCCTTTGATAAATCTTCATTGCTTTTCACTAATCCTCTAATCTATCTCTGAAGCCATTCTTTCTATTAACTTTCTGATAATATTAAGTAGTATAATCAGCTATCAGATTTACCATATTCTTCTATAATCTTCTTCTTATATATTAGAGATATAAGCTCCAAAGAGTCATTCTCAATCTACTGATCAGTTTCCAAAACATCATTTATCATCTCTATCTTATATTTACTAATTCTATATAAAATCCTTCAATGGGTCATTTTATTCTTATTGAAATAAGTTATGCTAAGCTTTCCAAAATCTCCTCAAGTACTATAATCTCCTAGACTATTTTACTAAGATTTGGTATCTTTTAAACATTTTAATTGTCCAATATTAGTTCCTCTACCTCATCTTCCAGATTCCTAATCACAGTGGTCTCATTATTAAAAAGAGACTGATATTTTTTAGAGATCTTTACTAGTATCTCAAAAATCTCAGTTATCTCTCAATTATCTTCTTATAAAATAGTAAATTAAATTTGTCTCATCTCATATACCTTTTTTTTATTATTTTTATTTTATAGTTACTTGGACTTCTACTTTTATTCCAATTACCATCCAATTTATATTATATTAATACAAAGGTACTGACATATCCTTCATCCCATCTCATGTGGACCCCCCTCTCCCCCTCTCTCTCTACATCTCTAGAGGGTTAACAACCCCCCAGCAACCCCAACCATCCCCCTGCTCTTCTTACAAATACATTCCACAAGTCTCCTATAGATTCCTCCTCTAGGTCCCCACCCCTGCCACTACTCATTCAGGATATTCAGCAATAATCACTCTCATCATACAACCCTTACCCCAATCACTAATTGTTGACCATTCTCAAATACATAGAGACAATGTCCAGCAAGTCCAACCCAAATAGCTAGAGCCCACCCCAAAGTCAACCACTCATCCCTAACTCCTCCCACCAACCTATACTGGAGATCATCTCACCTCACACCCTCACCTCTCTCCAAAGATCTCAACCCTAGCTAGTTCTTAATGACTCACCAGAAGTCTCCCAGAACCTCACACTCTCCGAGCCAATGCTCAGAGGTCTGTACTATGTCCCCCATCTACTCAATATCTAGATACTTCTCATACTCCAAAGCACCCCCTTCTATCAAATATTCTGACCAGTAGTTCAGCATTACATTACACCTCAGCATCCTCCACTATACTATCCAGAACTTGGAGGAAAGCCATCTTGCCACCTACTTACACTAAGACCAGATACTATTCCAGTCCTACTCTTTACTGATCTCTACCCCCTACTATGCCTCTGGTCACAAATCCTTCCCATACTCCTATAGATATTTCATACCATCTTCTAGCTAAAAATCCTCTACCAGTGTACTATCTAATAATAGGTTATTCCATCTCCACATCTATGGTCTCCATTCCTCCTCTCTCTTATCACTCTTCTAACAGAGACCAATGCAGTAAGTAACATTTACCACTCTCCACCAGAATCCTCTATAACATATCTCTCTACTTCCATCAAGACTCACCAGAGAGAGCAGGTAACCAGTTGTATCTTAGGGAGAACATTGAGCTTCCCACATCCTCTACATAAGGAGTATCTACTCTTGACCCCACAGTTCACTCACTCACTTCAGCCACCATACCCTCAAGTAGTACAGATACTTGGTGAATTCCACCAGGTCCTGCCTGCCTCTGTTTACTGATAATATCAATACCTCCCAGCTGACCTGGCTCTGCCACTCCACCCAGATCTATGACCTGGCCACCTTCAACAGTCTCTTTATCATCCATGCCAGAAAGTCTAAGTGATACCCCATATACCACAGCTTTGGCAGCCAGTATACATTCAGCACCATCACTCTCCCCACCAGAGAGATATAACGGCCTCCCCACCCCAAGAGAATATTTCCCCATACTAGTAGCAGCTGCTCATACTAGCTATGATGTAGCATGGATCTACATATATATCAAAAAATAAATCCCCAAGTAACAAACTGCTTTTTCAGCTGAGACCACCATTTCAATTACATTGCTACTAACTATTCCTCCACCTAGAGCCAGAGTCTCACACTTATGCCAATTGAGCCAACCCAAACACCCCTCATACCATTCCACTGTACTCTCCAGTACCACCATATCCTCCACAGAGGCCAGCCCGACCACCATATCATCAGCAAAGGCCCCAATCTTCCAGTTTACTCTCAAAATGTCCAAACTCCTAACTCTGCACCTTATTCAGTCTAACAAGGGCTCCAATGAGAGGGCATAGAGAATTAGTGACAGTGGATCTCCTTGCAGCACTCCTCTGCCCAGGGGGAAAGACTCTCCCCTGTACTCATTCACTATAATAGCCACCCAACTCTCCTCTAACAGACAAATCAATGATCTCCTAAACTCTGGGGGGAACCCCATTTACTTCAATACCCTCTCTAGTCAATATACCAAACCCTGTCATAGGTCTTCTCTTGATCTGGAAAGACTAGTCAATCATCAACCTTGGCTGCACAAGCACTCTTAATAATACTATGAACCCACACTATCTTATCCCAAATCAAACAACTACTGACAAAGCCCCTCTGCTCAGCCCCTAGCACTTGCTGAGCCACCCCTTGTAGTCTGGACACCAAAATCTTTATCACTAACTTACAATCTATATCCAGAAGCATGGTCAGTCTCCAGTTCTTCCAATCCTCTCTTTGTCTCTTATCCTTATATAGTAGAGCTATAAGCCCCAGATGCTGTCCCCCAATCCAGGTCTCTGAGCTAATGACCTCATCACATATCTCCCAACTGCAACTCCAACCATCTTCTTCCAAAAATCCTAAGGCAATCCATCCTCCCCAGGAGCTGTCTCCATACTCATCATTACCAAGATCTGACACACCTTCTCTCCTTATACCAGGACTCCAAGGTCACCCAGACCCACAGCCAGCTGGGTGCCAATTCTCCAACTGCCATTCAATATTAAGAGCATCCTCACCACCCTCCTCCTCACTCTACAGCTACCCCCAGTGAGACTGCAATAGGCCCAAGATCTCAAGTGTTCCAGTCACCATATTCCCTACCTCTTCCAATACACTCTCCCACTACTGCCTCATCCTCCTTGCCTATAACAGTCTTGACAGAAATTTAGTAGGCTGCTCTCCCTCCTCCAAACCTTGCCACATTAGCTAAGCTACCAACTTATTCACCTATATTTCCTCCTACTGTCTAAGCAGCTCCTTCAGTTTGGCCACCTCCTACTGGATTCTCTGAATCCTCCAGTCTCCTTTCTTATAGTCCTCCAAAGACCCAGTCTACCTCTCCAGTAGTTTCTTCAACCTCTGTGAAATTCACCTAATATGCTACCTCCACTGGGCTCCCCTCTCTCTGTCAGCCTCACCCCAGTACTGCTAAGCATCAGATTTCAGCCACTGCTAATGATCCCTGATTTCCAACCTCTGTGTTCTCCAGCTAACAATCTTAGTACTAATATCCACCACTCATTCTTCTCATAGGGTGCTATCTCCCAGCAGTGAGGGATTTAAATGCCAATATTCAGTCTAATCTCCACTACCCCCAAACCTCTCTCTGCTCAGCAAACTCCAGTGGTCTGACTATGGGCACCAGACTGTCTCTATCTCGATCCAGATATCTACACCCCAGCACTCTGCTGTTAATATACCCAGTTAATCCTTAATCTCAGCCCTACCACCCAGTACATATAGACCCTATGATCTGCTCACCCATATTACCCTACATCTACCAAAGTACTCAGTCACTCAAACTCCTTCCAATCTTCCATTCCTCTACTCCTGTCTATTAATACCCTTCCTCCATCCATTCTGTCCATCCTACTATTGCAATTATATTAAAGTCATCCCCCAAAGAGTCAATTCCCATAGCTGCCAAAACCCCAGCCTCTTGCAATCCCCAGATCCAATCCACTCATTCCCCCCTTTCTGCTGGGCACCAGCATGACCCAATAGTCAGGTGACTCCAGCCTAGTCTCCTCCACACTCTCTACACCAATCTGCTCTCCCAATGTCCAATGTTTCCAATATCTCCCACCCCCTTCCTAACCAGAATGCCTACCTAACCTTAATATACTACTGTTTCTCTCTATTTCCTTATCCAGTCCAGTAAGTCCAAGTCCACATCATAGCCTATATTCTGCAATAAGAAAAGGTCTGTATCTAGTCTCATCAACTAACTAAAGAGATTTGGATATCTCATCACACCTTATAGTCTATTAACATTCAAAGAGAATATTCTAGTTATACTGTTCATATTGAATAATGTTTTTCAAGAAGATGTGCCCACTCTACAATTCCATACTCATTCCATCATCTACAAGATCCAAGTTCCTCTCTACCTCAAGCTCATCTGCCACCCCCTGCTGAGCATCCAGTGCTGCCAAAATCTCCTAACAATCTACTCCATCCACAGCCTTCATCTCTGACTGGTACTCCTTGCACACCACCCACCACTTTTCCAGCCCCTTCCTCAGACCTCACATATAAGCAGCTTGATTATTTGCAATTGTCCTAAGCACTGCCTCTCTGTCATCATCTACTTGATAAGCCTCAGCCTCTAGTAGTGATACCATAATCTCATTGTGGATTTTCCTTGGCACTTCCTTGCCATACAGAATCTCCCCCCAGTATCTCTTACTTAGCATCCAAAAGTCCTCCCCCTCTAGCTCCTCAGCTACCATATTCTCAATTATTTTCCAGAGCTACTTCTCCTCATCCACAGCCTCCTCAACTCTCTGGACCACTCTCTTCACTCTCTCTGCCTGCTCTCTCTCAGTATTTTCCCTTACCAACTCATCCTAATCCTCCTCCAGTATATTCTGCAGTTTCTCCTCACCAGTAGCTCTGCCTGGCACTCCATACTGAGGGTGCTCCCCTTTGACCATCTCTGCATCTTCAATGACAACACTCAACCCAGAACTACCTCTCTTTCCCTAGGCCACCTCAGGAGCCACCCCCTTCTCCTCTGTCCATACACTCACTTGTGATCCAGCATCTTCAGCAGTAGGCTCCTCTGTTGTCCCCCCTCCCAACTTCACCAAAAGATCCTTCTGAATCTGCCTCCTCTGCACCCACTCTCAGACTGTCTAGTCCAGTCACACCTTCTTGCTATTGACAATCTCCATAACTATCTTGACCTCATACTTCTTTCAAGCCAATCTTCTCCTCTCCACAGCTCCAGCCTAGTCCTCCAATACCTCCAGCAAGTCCTCCTCTTCCTCCAGCATCCCTTTCACTCATGAGACCTTGTACTCTACAGGTCTCCACTTAAGAACTGCTAGTCAGTCTCTTACTTTCCCCATATTCTCCTTCTCCACTAGCAGCACCCTGACATCTACATCTCCAGTCCTGAATTCAGTACCTTCCCAGACCCTGAACCCAATATCTATGATCTCTCCATACTCCTTAATGGCCTCTACAATCAAACCCCTGACCATTTTTTTCGACACCATAGAAATATCCAGCACTGTCAGCTGCATCACTTAGAGTTCCCAGCACAAGTACTAGGCTATGGAGATTGCTACCCCCCATCACTACTCCTTTCTCTATAGCCTCCAACAGCATCTCCTCCTTCTCAAAGCCTATCTCTATCTCTTCCAGTCTCTTCAAAACTTCACCAAAGCAGCCCCTTCACTTCCTGGGCCAGAAGCCCCAGAATCATCCTTGCCATTACTGCCAAGCCTTAGAAATACAATGTGATGGTAAATTCTGACCTTGACTTCTTGAGTAACAGTGCTGCCACTAGTTCCATCACACTATCTGACAGGTTCCCAGGTCTCATGCCCACTCTCTGTCCAGGTCTACCATCAATAGTCATATCTGGATTTTTTTTTAGATTAGTAGTCTCCGAGGCATTAGCTGTCCCACTTCCACCAACCACTACTCTCCCAGCCCTGCTGCCCTTGCCTCCATGGGCTGCTCCCCCAGAACTTACAGCCTTTGCTATCTCTATGCCCTTCCTAGCCAGCTCTCCAGTCTAGTTGTTATTATTAGTTGACCTCTCTTCACCTTATCTATAAAGCTTATTCTCCCATTCTCTATCCCCTAGCACTACCTTCTTCCCTTCCATATTCCCCAGCCAGCAAGCCCCTCATGCTTTTCTCCAAGCCATGACTTCTCTCCACATACTGCCAGTCAAATGCACTAGGGCCACCCTACCCAGCATATATCTCAGAATACTCATCAGTTACTATGTTATTAGTACCTTTTCTCCAAAAGCAAAGTCTTAAGTATTGCTAAAAGTTTGTATAACCCAAATGTTAATGGAGAAAGATCCATCTGTCTCATCTTTTATAACTTTAGTACTCTAGTTAAAAACTTTATTGACCTCTCACTCTTCTTTATTTTGTAAGCTCTCAACCTCTCTAAGAAACTATTCATCAATTGGTCTTCTCCCCATCTTCAACTCTGCTTAAATCTCTTTAACTTCTTTAATAAGCCTGATGAGCTCATTATCTATTACTCTTTCTTCTTTAGTTACTATCATAGATCTTCATTCAGTCATCTCTTCTTATCTTCTATTTATAACTATCAATTTCTCTGACACTCTTCTAGAAGGCTCTAAACAAAAGGTTAAATCTATCCCCAGCACCTTTCTCTGGTAACATTCAGGTTACACAACCTTTTGGCAATACTTTTGACACAGTTTCTAGAGACAAGCTACTAGTATCATGGCAACCAATGAACATCCTGAGGTACATACTGGGCAGGGTTGCCTGGGAGCATTCGAATGGCAGCAAGTGGGGAGAGGCCCAGGCTTGGGGGGAAGTATGAGGGGTCTGCTGGTGGGAGGATGTGGTGGAGGAGGGGGCAGAGCTGGAGGTCAAGGGTCTGGTAGAGTGAGCTTTGCGGAGAAGGTGAAGGCAGGACAGCAGGGAGCTGGACTGGAGAGCTGGCTGAGGGGGGGGAAGGTGCCAGTGGGGGCTACAAGGCAGCAGCCTCATGGGGGTACCTCCCTGGAGGGCCATAGGGGTGGAGCTGGGAGAGTAGCAGCTGAGGTGAGGACTGCTGATAGGGGTGTGATGAGTGATCTGGAAAAAAATCTAGATGGAACTGCTGATGGTGAGCTGAGCAGTGGGAAGGGCATGAGGCCCAGAGACTTGGTGGATGGTGTAACAGGACTGGCAGTGGCCCCATTACTCAAGAAGTCGATCTCAGAATTTGCAGTCATGATGTGTTTCAGGGGCTTAGCAGTGATGGCAAAAATGGTTCTGGGGCTAATTGCGAAGCAGATGAGTGGTTTGGTGTCTGTTAAGTTCCTGAAGGGCCTAGAAGGGGTGGAGGTGGGATTTGAGGAGGCTGGGCCATTGGAGGAGGCTTTGAAGGCTGGGATGATAGTGAGTGAGGTGTGTATACTGATAGTGAGATGTCTGAGGTGGGACCTGAGAGTAGTGCAGCTTCTGGTGAAAGGAGTTCCCACTGTTACTGCTGTAGAGATGAGGAAGAGAGTTGAAGAGATCATGGTGGAGTATGGGGAGGTGGTTGATATTGGGTTCAGAGTGTGGGAATGAACCTCTCTCTAGATAGGGGATGTTGATATCAGGATTCAGTTGGCAGGGAGGGAGGCTACTGGGAAGGCTCAGGACTGGCCCTCAGTGATGATGTGGGGGGCTTTCTTGTGCAAGGTGACAAGAGTGAAGGGGATCAAGGAGGAGGTGGAGGATTTGTTGGAAGCACTGGAGGAGATGAGTGGGGTAGTAGAGAGGAGGGCAAAGGCAAGGAAGGTATTCGAGGAGTCAATACATCTTGAGGTGGTTGGAGGGAAGCAAGTCCGCATCAATAAGGAGGTGTGGGAGAGGTCCCAAGGGCGCAGAAGGCAGAGGGAGTTGTTGGAGAAAATGGGGGCAGAGGCGAAGAGGAAGGCAGGAGGTAGTGCAACTACTGGGGGTGCTGAGGCAAGTGTCTGGGCTGCTGGTAGTGGAGGGAATGAGGAGGGGAGTCTGGAGGAGGCCAAGAAGGTGCTGAGCAAGAACCCATATAAGGATGGCACATTTGAGTTTTGGGAGGAAGCCTTGGAGAATTCACCTTCCCCCTCCCCCCTTATCAGAAGGGGACCAGTGGCGAGAGGTAGAGTGGTAGAGGATGTGCTGATGCACAGTACTCAGCAGGTGTACTTTGGAGTCCCAAATGTAGAGAAGGGGGGATTGATAGAGGTGACTGGAGAAGAGAAATTGGTGGATGTCCCAGAGGAGGGATGGATTGAGTTGGCAAGTATAGGGGCTGATACTACGATGTTGGATGGAGGGAGGCCAGCAACCCCAGGAGGGAAGAAGGTGGGGAATTTACTCTGGGTGTGCTGGATGATGAACAACTTGGCAGCAGAAGAGCTGGGGGAAGTGGACCTCAGAGTGATGAGCAATGAGCATTGGACAAGGATCCTGCAGGGCAAGGGAGTGGTGGTGGCATTGAAGGCAGAAATTCTGACAGTATACTTAGAGAAGGAGGGGTATGAGATTGATAAGGAGAGGGAGGCTGCTCTGGTAGTTGTGGCAGGCAAGCAGGCTGCCCACTGTTGGACTAAGTGGCATGGACTGCAGCTCTGGCAAGAGGCTTGCTTGGAGTACTGTGAGGAGTTTGAGGAAAAGGAGGATGGAGAGATGGCTGAGATCCTGGCTGAATTGGAGGCTAAGAGGGCCAAGGAGGCAGAAGCTACTGCAGAGTGCAACCTGGATAGGGCATGGGAGGAAGTGGACATGGAGTAGTAGAGGACTCATTTAAAACTATATAATCTTCCTTATGAATAGTACAACCAACATTTTCTCATTAAACGTGAATGGGCTATGGGGGTCTTTTCGGTGCCAGAACATTTTTACTTAGCTAAAGGGATTAGAGGCCGATCTCTTACTTTTGCAGGATGTCAGATGTGAGGATGACTTGGAGGGGCTAGAATGGACAAAGGAATGGAGAGGGGAGGTAGTTTGGATGGGGAAGGTTGGGATTCTGGTTTGGAGGGGCAGAGGGGAGATCCAGGATATGAGGAACTGGGGGGACAGGTTGGTTTGGGGAGAATGGATATGAGCAGGCTGGGAGCCAACTACAGTGAGTTCCTGCTACTGCCCTGCTGTGAGGATTGAGCGTGTAGATTGGGTGAAGGGCCTCAGAGAAAGTGGGGTCCTCATGGAGGTGGGTGTAGACTTACTTGGTGGGGACTTCAATATGGTCAGAGATGCACTGGTGGATAGGACCAACAGAGGGTAGGGGGCTGAGAGTAGGAGTGGAGGGCTGGAGGTATGGAAGGAGGTGGAAAGGTTGAGTACTCTGGTGGATGCTGGTAGGGGGATTTAGGGTAACAGGAGGGTGTACACACATTGGATGGGAGGCCTGGGGACAAGGATTGACTGAATTTTGATAGCAAGCTGCTGGGGCCTTGATGTGTGGAAGTCATTGGAGGTTGAGTAGTGTCTATGGTCGGATCATTGGGGTCTGTTAGGGCAGGGACATTTTGGGGGGAGTGGGGATGGGCCTGGACATTGGTGCCTCAATTCCTCATTGCTGGCTGATAAGATGTTGTGGGATAAGTGGGTGGTGGAGATTTGACAGAAGGTGGAGGGCTGGATACAGGAGAGTGTCCTGGTCAGTGTCAGGTGGTTGAGGTTGAAAGATGCTGCCAGGGCCTACTGGAGTGAGGCTGGTAAAGTGGCTGGAAGACAGAGGAGAAGAAACGAGAGATGGGCTTCTGCTAGATTGGCTAGGCTTTTAGAGGTTTGGGCTGATCTGGTGGTGTGAGAGGGGGGGGAGGACAGGAGAGTAATGTGAGTGAAAATGGAGATTGGGGAATTATAACAGGTGCTGAGGGATGAGAAGGAAGCACAAGCATAGGGCCTGATGGCTAGGTTACGATGGCAGGGGCAGGAGGAAGGAGAAAGGCCTTCAAAGTATCTCATGAGGGCACTTTGGGCAAGGAGGGTGAAGTAGAGATGGGAGGGAGTAGAGGCACCTGATGGTGTACTAGTATATGGTATACAAGATATCCTCAGAGTATTGAAGGGGTGCTGGAGTAGACTTTGGAGTGAGGAGGAGGATGGGGCAGATGATGCTGCCATTGACCATGCTCTGGAGGACTGACACCCACTGCAAGTAGAAGGAATGGGTGACTTGGTGTCACCAGTTCAGGAGGAGGAGGTTCACCAGGTACTTGCCATAACTACTTTGGACACAGCACCAGAGGAGAATGGTCTGCCCTGGGACTTATGGAAGAAGATGGTGGGCACGACCCTCTCCAGTACCTCTCAGGTTACACAACATTCGGGAAGCAACTACAACATTGTTTTGGAGAAAAAGAGACTAGTAACATGGCGACCAACAAGCAATCTGAGGTGCGTACTGGGCAGGGTGGCCTGAGCGCATTCGACTGGCAGCAAGTGGGGAGGGGCCCTGGCCTGGGGGGAGGGATGAGGTGGCTGCTGGCAGGTGGGCGTAGAAGGGGAGGAGGTGGAGGTGGTGGACAAGGATCTGGGAGGGCGAGTTTCGCTGAGATGGTGAAGGAGAGGAGACAGGCATCAGGGCTGGAGGGTTGGTTGAAGAAAGGCAAGGAGACAGAGAAGGTGTCTGTACTTGGGGGAGTGGCCCTTAGTAGAGGGGGTGGTGGGGCTGGAGGTGTAGTGGCTGGGGGGGGTGTGACGGCTAATGGCGATGGGACTGCTGATCTGGAAAAAAATCCAGATGTGACTGTGGATGGTGCAGCTGAGAGGAGGGGGCTCAGGAGGCAAGGGGATTTGGCAGATGGTGTGACGGGCCTGGTGGTGGCTCCGTTACTCAAGAAATCGATTTCGGCATTTGTGGTGACAATGTGCTTCTGGGGCCTCGCGGTGATGGCGAAAATGGTCTTGGGGCTGATTGCTAAGCAGGTGGCTGGAGCGGCATCCATTAAGTTTTTGAAGGGACTGGAAGGAGTGGAGGTGGGATTTGAGGAGGCTGAGCCATTGGAGGAAGCATTGAAGGTTGGACTGGTAGTTGGGGAGGTGTGTGTACCAATGGCTCAATGCCTGAAATGGGACCCCAGAGTGGTCCAACTGTTGGTGAAAGGGGTGCCCATGGTGACGACGATGGAGATGAGGAAGAGGGTTGAGGAGGTCATGGCGGAGTATGGAGAGGTGGTGGATATTGGATTTAGAGTCTAGGAGGGGACTTCGCTCAGGATGAGAGATGTGGATGTGAGGATTCAGTTGGCAGGAAAGGAGGCAACTGGGAAGGCAAGGGACTGGCCTTCTGGTATGGTCTGGGGGGCGATAGTGTGCAAGGTGACAAGGATGAAGGGGAGCGAGGAAGAGGAGGAGGACCTATTGGAAGTGCTGGAAGAGCTGAGTGGTGCGGTGGAATGGCAGGCAAAGGCTTGGAGGGCCTTTGAGGAGGTGACGCACTTGGAGGTGGTGGATGGGAAGTGGTTCCAAGTGAGCAAGGTCTAGTGGGAACGAGATCAGGGACGTAAGAGGCAGAGGGAACTGCTGGCAAAAATGAAGGGGGGACCTCAGAAGGCGACAAGTGGGATGGTGGTTGCAGAGGGGGCCAAGGCGAGTGTCTGGGCTGGCGAGGGAGATGAAAGTGCTGGAAAGGGGACTGGTGTGAACAAGGAGGTGCCTGGCAAGGACCCGTATGCTGATGGTACACTGGAGGTGTGGGACAAGATATGGGAGAATTCTCCAACACCTACTCCCCTTATTAGACGGGGCCCAGCTTTGCGAAACAGGGTGGAGGAGGATGTGCCAATGAAGGGGGCCCAGCGAGTGCGATTTGGAGTTCCGGAGGCAGCGAATGGGAGACAAGTGGTGGCAGTGGGTGAGGAGGAACTGGTGGACGTCCCAGAGGAGTGGGATGAGGCTGTGAGTGCTGGGGTGGACACTACAATGCTGGAGGGTGAGAGGCCGGCGACCCCTGGAGGGAAGGAGGTGGGGAACCTTCTTTGGATGCGCAGGATGATGAACAACCTGGCGGCTGAGGAGCTCGGTGAGGTGGATTTGAGGGTGATGAGCGATACCCATTGGGAGAAGATTTTGCAGGAGGAAGGAGTGGTGTTGGCATTGAAGGCAGAGATCCTGGCAGTGTATCTGGAGGAGGAGGGCTATGAGGTCGATAAGGAGTGGGAGGCAGAGATGGTGGAGGTTGTGGGTAAGAGGGCTGAATACTGCTGGACCAGGTGTCATGGACTGTAGCTCTGGCAGGAGGCCTGCTTGGAGTACAGGGAGGAATTTGAGGAAAAGGCAGATGGGGAGATGAACGAGCTGTTGGCAGGGCTTGAGGCTCAGAGGGCTGAGGTGGAGGAGGTAACCATGGAACACAATCTGGATTTGATGCAGGAGGAGATGAACTTGGAGCAGTAGAGGCAGCTTGTTTACTCACCATATTTTCACTATGAACAGTACAACCAATATCTTCTCTTTGAATGTGAATGGGTTACGGGGTGCTTATCGACGAAAAAACATTTTTACTTGGCTGAAGGGATTGGAGGCCGATCTCTTCCTCTTACAGGATATCAGGTGTGAGGATGACTTGGATAGACTGGAATGGATGAAGGAGTGGGGAGGCGAGGCGATCTGGAAGGGCAAAGTTGGAATTCTAGTGCAGAAAGGCAGAGGGGAGATAAGGGATGTGAGGAGCTGAGGAGAAAGATTGGTCTGGGGAGAGTGGATACACGCTGGTTGGAAGCCAGTTACAGTAGGCTCCTGCTACTGCCCCGTGGTACGGAGTGAGCATGTGGATTGGTTGAAGGGTTTACTAGAGAATGGGATTCTTGCTGAGGTTGGGATCGACATGCTTGGTGGGGACTTTAATATGGTCAGGGATGTAGTGAGAGATAGAACTGATGGAGGACGGGGAGCTGAGGGGTGGAGTGGGGGACTGGCAGTATGGGAGGAAGTGGAAAGACTGAGTGCTCTGGTGGATGCCGGTCGAGAGTGTTGGGGGGATAGGAGGGTGTACACGCATTGGGCTGGGGGCCTAGAGACGAGGATTGATTGGATTCTAACAGCCGACTGCTGGGGCTTGGATGTTTGGAAGTCACTGGCGATGGAATGGTGTCCATGGTCGGATCACTGGGGGCTTTTGGGTCAGGGGTGCTTTGGGGGAAGTGGGGATGGGCCTGGACATTGGCGCCTCAATTCCTCCTTGTTAGATGACAAGACCCGGTGGGAGGAGTGGGCTAAGGACGTTCAGCTGAGAGTGGAGAACTGACAGCAGAAAGGTGCCTCAATCAGGGTTCGGTGGATAAGATTGAAGGCAATGGCCAAGGTTTATTGGAGTGAGGCTGGCAAGGAGGCTGGGAAGCAGAGGAGACATCGAGTGCATTGGGCTTCTACCAGATTGACTAGGCTTTTGGAGGAGTGGGCGACGCTGAGATTTTTGGAGGGAGAGGATGATTGGAGGTCATTGAGGGTAAGAAAGGAGATTGGGGAACTACAACAGGTGTTGCGGGATGAGGAGGAGGCAAGGGTACAGAGCTTGGCAGCACGGCTCCGTTGGCAGGGTCTGGAGGAGGGGGAGAGGCCCTCCAAGTTTCTTACAAGGGCTCTCAGGGCAAGGTGGGTACAGCAACGATGGGAAGAGGTGTTGGACTCAGATGGTACACTGGTGCATGGTGTACAGGACATTCTTGGATCACTGAAGGAGAGATGGAGTGGATTGTGGAGTGAGGAGGAGGGTGGGGCGGATGCTGCAGCTATTGACTGAGCATTGGAGAATTGGCATCCGCCACAAGTAGAGGGGCTAGGTGACCTGGTGAGGCCAGTACAGGAAATTGAGATCCACCAGGTTCTTGCTGCGACAATGCCTGGTATGGCACCTGGAGAGGACGGTCTGCCCTGGGACTTTTGGAAGCAAATGGTTGGCATCCCAGGGGTGGTAGAGGAAATGGTGGCATTATGCAACTCTATTCTACAGACCAGGAGGTGGGTGGGGGAGCAGGACCTTGGGCTGGTGATGCTGCTCTATAAAGACAAAGGAAGGCGGGAGGACTGGAAGAACTGGCAACTGATAATATTGCTAGATATGGACAGAAAGTTGGTGACTAAGGTGGTGGTGGCACGACTACAGAAGGTGGCCCAGCAAGTTGTGGGTAGTGAGCAGAGAGGATTTGTGGGTGGGTGGCTCATCAGGGATGGCACTGCCTGGGTACATGGAGTTATTGAGGGGGCAAGGGCTTGTGGACTGGATGGGCGCCTAGTCTTCTTGGACCAGGAGAAGGCTTACGACTGGGTGTGAAGAGTCTGGCTGGTGAAAGTCTTGGATAGAATGGGGGTTCTGACCCAATTCTGGTCAGCAATGGTCAGTCTACTGGAAGGGAGTAGGGCGGCGCTTGTGTGTAATGGCCATAGAGGGGTAGCATTCCCATTGGGTAGGGGGGTGCCCCAGGGGGACCCACTGTCCCCCATTTTGTATACCCTCTCCCTGGAACCCCTTATGGATAGAATTAGGTGGAGGATAGTAGGACTCTCTGTCTTTGGCATAGGTTGGAAGGTTGGGGCCTTTGCTGACGACATGGTGGTTGGTTTGGGTTCGATTGCTGATGTTGAAGAGCTCAGGAAGACTGTGGAGTGGTATGAGGAGAACTCTGGAGTGAAGCTGAATTGGCATAAGTGTGAAACAATGGTGCTTGGCAATGGTTTGGTGAGAGGAGAGGTTATAGGAACAATTGTCCCTGCAGGTGAAGCGGTGCGGTACTTGGGCATCTATTTGTCAGTCTATAGATCAGTTCTGCCCAGGCGTTGGTGGGAGCAGAGGATTGGGATCTGGGAGGAAGCCCTGCAGAGTTGGGGGGGAAGACAATTTTCTCTGGCAGGAAGGGTCTTGATCTTGAATGTCTACTGGCTGCCAAAGTTGTGGTACCTGGCATATCATCTGGACTTCCCAGCCTGGGTGGTGAAGCGATTGGTGAAGTCAGCAAAGGGATGAATTTGGGCTGGACGACAGAGTCAGATTGGTTGGGAGACCTTGTCCCTACCAGTGGCTAGAGGTGGTCTTGGGCTGGTTGATTTTCCAAAATGATTACATTGCTTGCGGGCATGGTGGCTAAGGAGGGCAGTGGAATTGTGAGGAGGTGATTGGGTGCCTCTGCTACAGATGATCTGGGAGAGGCAGACATCGCCAAGGGGCATGACTGGTGATCTCCTCTCATTGGTTGGACTTCAGAGCACCAGGCAACTGCGATATAAAGAATTTTGGTGGGGGATAGCAGATGGGGTGCACCACATTGGAATTCGTTGGCAGGGGAATGAAGGGGAGGAGGATTGGGACCCAGCGATGTGGAGATGGGATCGTATACTGCTGGGTGGTGCTCCTTTAATTGAGTTCGACATTGGTGATGGAATGAAATGTCAAAGGGGACCAGGCCAGGATCTGTGGCCTAGCAGTTGGCAAGGAGTTGGGATTGGCGAAGAGTGGGACTGGCATGGTGTTTGGACCTGGAGTGTGGCAGTGAAAAAGTGGATGCCACCAAAGTACTGGGTGGTCTGGTGGCGCATGCTGCGGAGGAATGTTATGCTCAACTTTCGCTCGGGGCACCTTATCATAGGAGGTTGTTTCAACTGTGAGGAGTGCCATAATGTAGGGCAGGAGGGGGGTTATGTACAGATGCCTGAACATTGGCTAGGAGAGTGTGAGGTGATGGGGGATTATTGGCGGGCAATTGGGGAATACTTGGGGGTACGGCGTCGGAGGGATGATATAAGGGGGAGGTGGGAGGACTTGAGAGATAGATTGGTAGGGGGGATAGGGAAGGAGTGGATTACTTTGGGCTGGGCATTGGCTATTTGGGTAGGACTGGCCAGTCACTGGCTTTTTATTTTTGAGGATGGGAGCTGACGGGGCTTGGGGGTTCGGTTGATGCAGTGGCATAGGCTTATGGAAGACACCTTAACGGGCTAGTGGCTTGGTTGGGGGTTGCAGAGTGGACGGCGGTGCCACTTAGTGGAGATAATTTGTAGACAGAGTGGGGGGAGAGTGGGCATAGTTGGTGAAAGGGTGATCTTTATTGATGAGGAGGTGGGGAGGAGCCCCCCTATGGGGATTGGGTAGTGAGTGGTGATGGTGTATACTTATTCATAGACTGGTAATAAAGGCGGAGTCCAAGTGACTATAAAA
>RBNI01001906.1:0-20445 GCA_003990745.1 Jimgerdemannia flammicorona | reverse complement strand
CAGTTTGAAGTTGTGGCATCCTTTCTTGATGGTCAGAGAATGGTTTACCCAATTGATCATAGGGTTCTCTTGTTTTAACCATGGAGTTCCAAGGATGATTTTTTTTTTTTTTTTTTTTTTTTTTTTTTTTTTTTTTTTTTTTTTTTTTTTAATGGACTCATGTCCTGCAGATTTTTATTGGAAGGGAACCTAGACTATATAGGCCAAAACCCTCCCCCACCACCCACCAAACACTGCCCCCCCATTAACCTAGGCTAGCTATTGTCCAGCAGCTCGACCATGCCAGGCGCAGCAGGGCCTATGTTGGCCCATACCTCATTCTGCGCACCATGCTCTCCCTACCACCAGGGGAAACCCAACCATACACCAATGACCGAAAGTGCACGCCTGAGAACCCAATGTATGTACAAGGCCACGCCCAAGCCAAATAGAATAGCCCCTGCCACCCCAAAGAGAATGACAGGCAAAGAAAAACCCTCATCACAGCACAACATGGTGGGTAGGGCCTGGTTCTCTCAGTTGAGGTGAGTAAAGGACTTACACGTGAGGTGGGAGGAAACTCCCAATACCCCACTACTCAAGCCTGTGGGCCTCGATCACGTTGCCATGTCAGCTCCCGGTTCCAGTTGAGTGCAGCCAAGATGCCTGAAATAGGTAGCCTCAGGCCCCCTGACCCCCCCTGATGACTGGGGCCTCACCCCGCTACCCACCAAAAGAAGCCGAGAGTGTCACCTACCACCTAACCACACCACACCAATCAAAAGGCCCCACCAAAGCAGCACCTGCCCCAGCCCTGATGACTGCCCCCAGTCTGGCACCCTACTGGTTCACCGTTATCGCCCTTCCTCCTATCTGTGATGGCCATCTCCCCTCCCAACCCGACAACACCCGAAAAACAGTCCTCTATGCCAGAACTGCACTTGCCGGGAAGCTTGCCAAAGCCAGAGGGCCCCACTACAGGCACCGAGGACCTGCAGGTAACCTATACTGAGCACTTGATGCCCAAGGTCGGCCGACTCTCTACGTAGTCCAAGATACACTGAGACAACTCCTTGTTGGCGATGGCAAAAGGAAGAAGGCACCGCACCAAAATGGGTACACCCCAGATGCAGCTGAAGGCACTAGAATCTGCGAAAAAGTGGAGGAAGCACCGATCCGACACCGATAAAGGGGCAACTCATCACCATTGCCCTCCTCCCACTATGCTCCTGTAGGCACAGCAAACCAACCCAAGGTAGAGGGGGCAATAATAGGGGAAAGGGGACTCGGAAGGTCGCCTACCAAACCTTGTGACTGGTAAGATAGCAGAGGAGAGTATTCAAGGATGATTTCATTGTCAGGGAGTGGTATGATCTGGAGGGTAACATGTACTCGATAGTTACCGATTCGGAAGGGTAGGTTGCGGACTTCCTTGCTAATGACATGTGAGGTTCCATCAGCTGTAGCAACTGCTTGAGTTTGTTGTACCAGGGGGGTGAAGACCTTGAGTCTGTTGGTGGTTTCTTCATTGATGAAGTTGCCAGAGGCACCACTGTCTATCATGATCTTGACAGGTGCTCGATTGACAAAAGCTTTAAGTGTAAGCAGTTTGTCTGATCCAATGGTAGTGATTTCGGTTGTAGGAGCTTTCCTTTTGTTGGTTCTTCTTTGAGCCAGTTCATTGACACAAGAGAAGCAATTATCAATTATTCGGGAAGAGTACATTCCAATTCCATGGGGGCATTGGCCACTTGGTACATATCCATCTTCAATTTTCTTGTAGAATTATTCTTCTTTGTTTATGGTAGATTGGACTGGGGCCTTGTTTGATGAGCCAAATCCTTTGGATCCTCTGATAGTGGGCAGTAGTTCCGGGACTTCCTTGACTGTCAGGGTTGACTCGATTTTTTCAAATAGGATCTGGGCAATGCAGAAGCCTATAGGGATCTTGAAGGGTATCCAACTGTGGTTTCGGATGAGGACAATAATTTTGCCTGTATAATCTTCATCAATGACTCCTCCTTCTACTGAGAGTCCTTTCAATGCTAGGCTGCTGCGACAGCATATTCTTCCAACATATCCTTCAGGAATTTGGATACCGATTCCTGTGTAGACTTGCTTGACTTCTCGGTTGGAGACTGTAGCTTCTTTGGCTGCATACAGGTCATATCCAGCTGCTTTTTGACTTCCTTTGGTTGGGGCCTTAGCAGTTTGTCTTAACTTGACAAAGTCTAGTATTCTGGTGGTCAGATTGTTGAGGTGGTACAGAGTGGTAACAGTTGCTTGTGTTGCTGTTTGGGGTTTTCGGTTAGGGCAGGCACTGGCCATGTATCCTGTCTTTCGGCAATAGAAGCATGCTCCGCTTCTTTTAAGTTCATTCCTTTCGCCTTCAGTGAGTTTCTTGAAGGTACTCGGCTGAGTGGGTTCATGATTTCTGGGTGTCCACGAAGTGGATGTTGAGGGAGCTCAGGATGCTTCATACTTGGGTTCTTCTTTCTTGGTCCAAGTCTTTTCCTTGTTGTTGAATTGTCTTCGGGGCAGAATGGGTCCAGCTGTTAGGATCTATTTGACTATAGTTTTGATTCTTGCTAGATACTATTATTGGTGGTCACAACTAACTGGGCGTCCTTGTTCTCGGATTTTTCTAGTAAGCCATTCAAGCAGGGCATCAAATAAATGGTCTGCTCTTGTGCCATTTCATGCTTCATCATTGACAATATATCCTAGGCCAATAGTGTTCAGGAGTGACTCAAGTTTTGTATAGAAGGTTTCGAATTCTTTCTTGCTATGTACATCGAATTTGAGATTGCGGAGTTTTACTCAGGATTCAGTGATCATGGTTTCGCTGTGATATTGAGCAATCATGAGTTGTTTAAGTCCAGGGGCTATAGGATGGGCTCCATATCCTGGGGCATTATTTGCTGCATTCTGAGCAATTACTGCAGGTCGGGTGTCCCATGTGAGGGGTTTTTCGGGAAGGATTCGCCACTATTCTTTGACAGGTCCTCAGAAGAATGTAACAACTTGGTGGACATAGACTATAGTGGTAGCAAAGAGTTGTTCCAGAGTGTGGTCTTGATTGTTTGTCAGAATGTGGTCAGCAACTCATTCATTGGTCCATTGATTGGCTTCGAAGTTGGTGTCAACTACACTAATGAAGCTTTGGACTTTTTGTGCAGTACCATTGAAGGTAGGTAGACTCAGATTTTTTATAGGTCGGGTCTGTTCAGCTAAGGCAGTAATGGTTGCTGCCATTATGGCTACCTGGGCTGTGAGGTCTAGAATCTATTGGTTTGCCATGTTGTTTACTGGAGGCAGTTGGACTGCTGGTAGTGGTATTACTGGTACTACTTGAGGTACTGGTGCAGAGTGTGATGGGGTTCTTTGGGTCTGTGTAAGTTGCTGGAGTAATAGTTGTGGGTCTGGAGTAAGGGCTTGATAGATAACTGTCTGTTGCTGTGTAGATGTGTTCTGTCCTGATGGAGGTATGTCTCCTTCAGTGGTGTATCTGGGATCAAATTCACTAAGATACTCCTCCTCCTCTTCGGTTTGGTCCCTGTGTAATTGGGTTTGCTCAGTGTCAAAGTAGACAGAATCAGTTATATATCTGATTTCAGATGGACTTAATTCAAAGTCAAGTTCTGGTTCGGTATTGGTTTTGGATTCGGGTAGGGCTGTAGCAGGGCCTGCTTCAGGTTCGGGGTCAGATAGTTGATGAAGGGTTTCTCTTGCTTCTTCCTTAAGAATATGGCAGGCCTTGCTGTTCTGGAATCGGTAGTATAACACAGTCTTGGTCCTGGTATAGTGAAAGTCGGTAGGGTTGAGCTACTTGGCTACAGAGGCTTGGGCTTCATGAGGAACTAAGGCTAGAAAGACTGCTGCTGGTTGTCCTAGGTCGCTCGGATTTATAGAGCTGACAAAACTCTTATTGAGAAGAGTAAAGAAGGCTTCTATAAGACCTTCTTCATCTTGACTTGCTGGGTGTAGTGCAAGGAGTTCAGTGAATAGAGTTTCGCCTATTTGCTGGTTTAATTGGAGTACTTCTTTCTTTGAATGAAGTTTGTCCCACTTGTTACAGGTGTGGAGGTCAAATTATCCTTGTACATTAGGTTCAATTCTCTCCAGATTGTCAGATAGTTCAGAATAAATTCCAGTTCAGAGGTTGGACTTTATACCAACTTGTAGGAATTCGCAGAAGGGTTTGTAGCGGGGTGAGGAAGCGTCTTGAAGCAGAATTGGATTGTAAACCGCTGCTATCAAGTTGTAAGAGGGTTGCTTTTTAGGGTAACCATTACGTAGTTCTAGAAGGGTTTTCTGGAAGTTCTGGATATTCTGGAAGACTGTTTTCTTATGGTCAAGATCAATTTCATATAGAGTATGTTCTCTACACTTATTGATTTCAAGATCGGATTGACATCTCAACCAAAGTCCTTTTTCGGACTAGTTCTGGATGTTCAGAATTTTCCATATTTCAGAAAGTTCAAGAAACTAAGACCAGCTTAGTTGAATTGGCGTATCACTGCAGACAATACCCAATTAGGAAATTTCGTGATGGGGTTGGGAGTAGGACCTAATGGGGAGCAGATTTACTTAAGAGTAGTTTGTGGGTTATTAAATAGGTTTATTTGCTATTCATAATATTGCTATACTAGGAGTAGTTGTGTGAAGGGATATTGTGGGGAAGTGTTCAGGAGTTGTGTTCAGATTGTTTAGGTCTGTTCAAGTCTGAGATTCTGAGGTCTGGGAGAGGGGGTATTTATACTAGTGAGGGGCTATTTGGACTATACTAGATATGGATGTAACACTAAGTGCTTTGCTGAGTTGAAATGCAGTCATATAGTACAAGTGTGATCTGACATATCAAGAGATCGTCTGACTGCTGAGTCAGTTCACAGTTACGTCATATAAGGCTAATCTAACTATACTATGACTGCTAAGCTATTTATAGGTTTTAGGCACTATCCAGATAGTCTTCGATGACATCACCATCAATGACATCATCTCTAATGAAGTAGTCATCTAGGAAGAGTGGTTCACAGATTACTTCTCCTTGTTGGCTGAGGTAATAATACATTGGAACTTCATCTCCATTCCACAGGATAGCATCATCTGTCTCATATGCTGGATAAGGTGTTGGTGGACGAAGGAGGGGTGCATTGTCTTTACTTTCATTGGATTCGCTGTCTGCATACCTTCTATAGGTTACAGCACTATGAGTCATGAGATTGTAGTAAGCTAGTAGCTGTGGTTCATGTTGCTCATACTCAGGTGGTGGAGTTGTTGGTTCAGTCTCAAGAGTTGTCTGGAGATACAGGTTGTGTTCTCCAGTCTCTTCATTGTAGTTGAAGTAATCGGGTGTGAACGTGGATTGGTATTCATGCCAGTGGTCATTGTCCCAATAAGTCTCGTAGGTGGTTATAAACTGTTGTAAGTTCATCGGCAGGCTTGGCGGTGTGATCAGGTTTGACAGAGATCCTTGGCTTGAGGTCATATCGGTATCAGAGGGATCATTGTCTTCAGCTTTGTCTTTATCAAAGTTGATTATATCATAGATGTCCTTCATGGCGTATCCAACTTGGGGCATTTGCAGGATGTGATCGTCAGAGTGTGGGAAGGTTCTGTCTGTAGTTTCAACATACTCGAGATACTTGTGGTTGAGTTCTTGTATCATGTCATCGATTTGGCCATAGGACAGAGTAGCAACCATTTCACTGGTAGTAACTCGGAGGCGGGGAATAAAGGTGCTATACTCATAGAAGAGTTCTCAGTATTTGTGGACAATGAGTTTCTGGTGTTGGGACATCTGGGTAATATCTGTATTATGGTAGTATTCGACCATGTCTTCCAGGAGGCAGCCGATCTGATAGTAGTTTGAGATTTGTCTGATCCAATGGGTCTCGTTAAGCATGTTCAGGGCATTCCATTGGGCTTCCACAAAGTAGAGAGGTGCTAGGCTATGGATATTCATGAGGGGTAGAGGAGGTGTGGCTTAGTTGACAATGGCATTCCAAATGTCAGTACGGATGCGATTATAGATCTCGGTAGTCATGTTTGTGTATTTTGGAAGTTGTGGTTGTTATTTGTTTTAGTTCTACTTCGATGCATCTTGGGGCTCGGTATATATGCCTTTGTTCTTGATTGGTAAGATTCCACTTGTGTGAATCTTGTATTCCATGACTTCATATTGACTCAGCTTTGTACACTGTGACTTCTGTTTGACTTAGCTTTGTAATCATACAGGTGATTTCCAGATTTGTTCAGAGGTCACGTGTGATTTCAGTGGCTTAGAGGTTGTGTGCTTACAGGCTCAGTTGACAATGGCATTTCAAATGTCAGTATGGATATAGTTGTAGATCTCAGTAATCATGTTTATATATGTTCAGAAGTTGTGGTTATGTGTTTGGTTTGTTTTGGTTCTCTGTTTCGATGTGTCTCGATACTTGATATATATATATTTGGTCCTGATTAGTAAGATCCTGTTTGTGTAAATCTTGTATTCCATGACTTTGTATTGACTCAGCTTTGTATACTGTGACTTCAGATTGACTCAGCTTTGTAATCTTGCAGGTGATTTCTAGATTTGTTCAGAGGTTGTATATAATTTCAGTAGTTTGTTCTGAGGATAATGTGTGATTTCAGTGGCTTAGATATTGTGTACTTACACTTTTGATGTTTTGGAATATTCTATTCTAAACTGAGAGAAGATGAGTTACATCATATAATCTTCCTATACTCTGATCTGGTGGCTTATAAGGAAAGACTATCTTCTGTACTGATGTTATTATTCTGAGATCACTGTTATATTATATATTTATATATTAAATTACTATCTCAACAGATATTATCAATTATAATATATAAAGTATTATTAATAAAAACCATTCTTATCTCATCTTTTGTTCTATACTCTATACTCTAGTAATTTTACAATATATCTTAATGATATTATTATTAAATTATAAGCAAAAATAGATTTAAAACTCTCAAATAAATCAAATTAATTTAAATTAAATTAAGAGTTATTCAAATTGAATCAAATTCAAATCAAATTGAGTGTCTAACTTAAACTCTATTTTTGGAAATATAATAACTCAATGAAAATATATCTAAATTTAATAATCTTTAGCTTATTAGATTTATCTTATATAGAAAAATCTAACAAACTAAAAACTTAAATTTGAATATATATTAAGTTATTATATTTCAAAAAATATTATTTAAATCAAATTTCAAATTGAATTAGCATTTGATTTAATTTGAATTAAATCAAATTGAACCTTTGATTCAATTTGTTGAGAGCACTAAACAGAACTGTATACATATATAATATTAACATATTTTGTGACTTATAAGGTGAAATGCTTCTCCTACTTTCTGCAGAAGAACGACTATCAATATTTGGTTATCATATTGTCAAATTTTTTTTTTTTTTTTTTTTTTTTTTTTTTTTTTTTTTTTTTCTCTTTCTTTTTCATTTTCAACAACCTCACGTCACTAGTAGTTCCACATTGTGCTCTCGCAATGACCCGAATCGAGCTCAAATGTTGGCCAGCGGATCCACATTAATGTCCACAGTGTCTTGCTCGATCCCAATTTCCTCCTGAAGCGAGAAAGACGAATTCGTTAGACGAAATTTGGCTTGTTTATGCGGTCATGACACATATTATTGCGGGACATTGGGAGAGGCATATGAAATGTGTGCAAACGCACCGCGAACTCTCTGGGGTTGCCTGGCATGTACTCTGTAACGACTCCGAATATTTCGTTAAACTGTGCCAAGTATATTCGGATCGACGCAATGCGATGTGGAGAGGTTCAATAAATAGGAGGCTCGAAGTTTTATAAATTGCTACAGAAGGGGATGAAAGATAGAGGGGAGTGACATACCAGCACTTTCCTGCTCTTCCACAGCCTGCGATTCGCTTCGTACTCGGCATCAATCTTTTTCTTTTCATCCGCCGAGATCTGCCTTGTTCCAGACCGCAGAATGGCGAGGCGTTCTTCATATTTAGCGTTCTAACGCATGGCAAATACCAATGTAGAAGAGTGTAGTTCGTTATGGATGTGGGTGATGTGAGTGTTAATAATCCCCCCCCTTCTCTGAATATAGCCGAGGAAACTGTCAAGAAGCTAAAGCGCTAACAGTGAGCATGCTACCTCGCCCAACAAGATCTTCAGCTTTTCCTTTATCTGTTCATTCGTCAGCGATTGGTTCAGATTGGCTAGAGCTATAGGACAGGATATGGATTAACTTCAGTCATCAAACAAACAAACCTCTCACTTACCGTTAATCTTGTACTCTTTCTTTTGTATGCATATTATCTTCCCGACCACGACTAATGAATACTCACTAGAATGCAACTGCCTATTCGTGTCTTTGACCTGCGCCACCTCCGCCTTCAATATCTCAATTTTCTGGTCCATTTCCGACAGCTCTTGTTCCGAAGGCGTCTCGAACTGATCCTATTTAAAATGACAAATAGGATTATAAACGACCGAGAATAAACACTCTCGGCATGGCCCATCTATATCTATCGCCAGATTATCTCATATATATATATTGCTTGCCTGCTTAAGGACATAGACCGTTTGTTTGTTGTAGGTCTTGGAGGCAATCTGGTCATGATCGGTGAGCGAATTAAGCACCTTCTGCATAACCGTCTTGCCGACGGCGCCGTGAAGGTTGTTGAAGATATCGGCTTTGTGATACAAGAAAGCGAGTCAAGGCTGTGGGTTTCACACTACGCTGAATGTGTGTATGCCGTACTTCCGCTTCGTCATTATTATGAAAGGATACTGGCACTATATGGCCGGTTGGTCTTACGGAGGTATTCGAGGACCATTTGCTCAGCTGTGAGGTATAGCAAAGCGCACAATTCCATAATGAGTTTCCTTGGGTGAACTACTTTACTGGAGTAACCGCACAAAAGAGAAGAAAGACACACCATCGTCGCCTTTAGCGGCAGCCACTGGTGCTTTCTTCTTTTCCTTTGCCATTCTCCAAAGGTCCTTGAAAGGGTCCAAGTAGCGCGCTCGCGATTTTGCGTGAACGCGATGACATCATGATGTTCGAATTTATGGTAAACTTATTAGTTAAGTATATTCTATATTTTCTAATTTTAAATATTTTAAATTAAAAAAATTATTATAATTAAATATATTATTTTTGTCTAAGTTAAAATGAATAATATTTAAATTATCACTTGATTAAAAGATGTTATTTAATATTTTAAAAAATTCTTTTTATATTAAAGTTAGTATTTCTAATAAATTAAATCAGATTAATTTAATTTGAAATTTAAATTAAAAACTAAATAAGATAATTTAAAATATAGTATAATTTATAAAAATAAATCTCTTAGTTTTAAAAGTAAAAATAAAAATAGTAGATGTTTTTTTTTTTTTTAAAAAATATATATATATATTATAATAGTGACTTCAGAATGATGACATCAGCACAGGAGACAGTCTTTCCTTGCAAGCCACCAGATCAAGATTATATGGCATATGAGATGAGCAATGATGACCAACTGTGAGTCATTGTGACCACAGTATAGTACCTTGAGGAATATAAAAGAAAGATCAAAGAACTACAGTAGCAGCAACCAATAAGACCCACCAATCCCAAAATAGCTTAAAGACTCACTACAAATAAAATGCCTACTGTCTGCCAAACCTCAAGATCAAGGAACCACCAAGGCATCTTGGTCAAAGAAAAGATGTTTCAAGACATCAGAAGAGCCATGAGGACCTGCTCAAAAAGGACTTCTAGTATCAACCTAAGTACTGGTAACCCTTATCACTATATCCTCTACTGCTATGAAATGGAAATAAGGATCACCATTGCTACCAAATACCTCCAAATATAGCAGGAGTATAAAATAGGAAACCTCCTCTGCCAGGAGTTCCCACAGGCCAGTACTCAAAAGCTACAAGATACCACTTCTATAGATATATATAAAACAAGGACAGCTAAGAAGATCTATCAGATCTTCAAGCATACACTATGGTCAATCCCCAACTTAGAGTATGTTAGAGTCTCAGATTTCAGAGACCTGTCATTCTGTCATATCAATGCACTAGAAGTCAGAGTGGCTATAGAAGCCCAGTCCACCATCACCCTCAATAGTGATGAAGTAGAAGACTTCTGACATCCTATCCTTCAGGATAACCCAGACCAATTTCTGCAAGGGTTGATCTCAGTATTTCAAGGCCCAAGCATCCAGGTTAGACTTCCCCAAGACTTCACATTTGTTCCCTATTTTGTGGAAGAGAACCTCATAGACTGGAGAGCTCTAGATCTCCTTGTTTCTAATTTCTCTATCACCAAACATGATGATGCCATTGGTGATGATGTCATCCCATGCAACATATGCAAGATGCATAACAAAGCATATAAAGTATGTAAAATGCACAACCTACATGATGAATTCATAGACCTCATCTCCTTCAAAGATATCCTGACCTCTGATGATGAGGATGAAGCCCTCATAGTTCTGAACATTCTGCTCTAAGCTCCTTATTATACTGAATAATGCCAGCACCAGTATTCTGAGATGACATAAAATTGTTCCAGCACCAGTATTCTAATGTGATACTGAATTATGTCAGCATTCTGAACCTGTACAACCATCAGTGCCGACTCTGAAACTTAGCAGTTTTTTCTGTTCTGGCATTTTATTTTGGTTATTAGAATTATATTTAGCTTTATATCTTAGTAACTATTGAATTATATTTTGTATAAATACTTCTCTTATTTCCTCTGAAATAAAGTCAGTCAAGTTCACTTACATACACTTTCTTGTAAGCAATCTAAGAGATAACAAGATAGTTAAAGATAAGAAGTTTGAAGTTTGAGGACTATAAGATCTTAGGAAGGTACTCCAATAAGAACTTGCTTATAACAAACTTGAGTTAGTCTAAGAGATATACCTTGAAGAAGAATCTGGCATATTTGAAGGACTCAGTGACTACTATATGACAACTTGGTATCCATTGACTGGTGATTCAAGATGAATTCCTCACTTTCAAGCTGAAAAATAAATAACCCCCACAATAACTACCTGGACTACAAGAGTCACCCCTGCAAGAATTCAAGACAAGATAGAAATGCATCCCCTCATATTCTATGGATATACTACTGAAGAGTCAATCCTGACCTTTATTGAAGACTTTGAATAATTTGCCACCATATGAGCCCTTAGTGTGGATGCACAATTGGCCCTTCTACCAGTCAGCCTCAGAGGACCTATCAGAGACAAGTTCAATGTAGCTACCATTACTGATGCTGGTGCAGCCAAACTTGCCAACATGAAGGCCTTCCTCAGAACAACATACTATACTGAAGAGATCAAGCAAGCTCTCAAGAATCAACTCAATACTATCTGCCAGAGACTTAGTAAAGATCCCAACTTATTCTATACCTGAATCTGCCACCAGATTGTCTTGGCTGGCTATGATGATACCCTTAAGAAACAAATAGCAGATTCAACCTTCCTCAAAGGAGTTCACTCCAAAATTGTCCTAGCAATCTGGTCTACCCCAGCTGTACTGACCCTTGATCAGAAAGTGGTCTTTGTACCAAGATATTGGACTGCCAGACACCCTACCAAATACTCAATAGAGAAAATAACTGGCATCAAGATGGAGCCATCAAAGCCAACTAGTATCATATCTGCCACAGTTGTAAACAGACAACCAACCCCACCTATCCCCAAGGCAGCTAAAGCTAATCCAGTGAAAGAACTTGCCAAGTAGTTCACTGAGATGACTGCACACCTTAGTGATGTTGTTAGAGAAGTCTGAAGTACCAACAGGAGACCAGTGCAGAGATTTGCAGTTGCTATAGAAGAATGCAATATCATATACTTCAGATGTGGAGAAGAAGGCCACTATGCAAAGAATTGCATGACTGAAATAAGATGCAAAGCCCAACCAAGCAATACTAGCAGAACCAGAGAACAAACCAATACAGTAGTCATCGAGGAGATTGGTGATACTGATGATGAAGAATACTATGAGGAGCTCGAATTCTACTCTGCTACTGAAGGTACCAGAACCCGGTCCAAGCCCTATGACAAGAAGAGCAACAGCAAGCCAGTTGGAAGACCAAAGAAGACTCCAGCTATCACTATTCAAAGCAAGACCCAATCCAAGGAGATTGATCAAGACATAGAGTTAGATGTAGTTGCCTGCCAAATCATTGAAGACACTACTCTAGTCTCAGGAGAAAGTGAAAGTAAGAAGAAACAGAAGCTGTGCAAGATCAAGATCCATCAGTATGATATCTACAAGGACCTCAAGGAACAGAAGGTCGATACTACTTTTGGACAACTAGCCGAAGTCCCTGCCTTCAGATAGCAGTTGAGAGTAGGACTTGCAACTACTACCAAGAATCAAGAGTACAAGATTATAGAAGCTCACAATGTACAGAAAGAATCTGAAAACTCAGGTGAAGAATCTGAAGACCAGTGCAAGACATCAGCCTATACCCCATGTCAGATTGAAGACTGTATCTTTGATACCATCATTGATATCAGTGCTGGAGGATGCCTTATGAGCAAGAAGACAATTGACTGCCTAGGTTGGAACATTGAAGAGTCCACCAAGATGGTCTATGTTATAGCAGATAGTACACGAGCTACCCTTCTTGGCAAAATCTGAGAAGTCCCCATTAAGATAGGAGGAGCTATCATCCTAGTAGACATGATTGTTACAAGTGCCACCAACTATGACATCCTCATTAGCAATCAATGGCTTTACAAGACCAAGACCATTATTGATCTCAATGCCCAGAAGATGCAGATCAACTATAGAGGAAGAAAGGTATGAGTCTCTATCAATGTCCATAAAGGAGTTCTACTAGATATGGAGAAAGGAGATGAAGAGGACACAGAGATCTTCATGTACTTGGTGAACAAAAACAAGACACCTAAGCTCACAGATGAGCAGTGGTACAACAAGATCATCGATGGCTATGCTCCTCAAGGAAGATGCCCCCATAGTACTAGGATGTACTGCTCTGAACACCTGAAAGACTGCTGGTCTTGTATCAGTGAAATCAGAAAAATCTGCCAACAGAAACATGAGCAAGAAGCTGCCAAAGCAAAAAGGAAAGCCGAAGAGGATGACCAGCCCCCAGAGCTTTAGGCTAACAGTGACAATGAGGAGGAATAAGAATCAGACATCACTCTCAAGATTAAGAAGTTTTACCCTGAAGCCAAGATCCCAGAATACAAGACTAAAGGAGCCATAGGAATAGACCTTGCCAGCATTTAAGATGCTACCCTTGAACCACAGACCACTACCCTACTTGGTACTGGAATTGGAGTCAAGCTGCCAGAAAACTATGCTGGAATTATCAAGACTAGGAGCAGTTTGGCCAAAAGTGAAATCTCAGTTGAAGGAGGAGTAATTGACTCTGATTATACTGGCAAGATCTTCCTCATAGTTAGGAATCACAACCCCACCACCCCATTCAAAGTCAAGAAGTATAACAGGATTGGCCAGATGCTAATCCATGAAGTCAAGAAACCCAAGATCATAGAAGCCATAGAACTTATCAAGACTAAGAGAGGAGAACAAGGCTTTGGATCTACTGGAAGAGAAGCCTATACTGCTACCAAGATTACCAAACTTAAATACAAGAAAGACAAGGACCAGAACAAGCACACATATACCATTGGAGAAAACTTTCCTCTGGAGGAACAACTTCTCAAGATCCTGTATCAGAATGAAGGAGTACTTACTACAGACTTTAGAGATATCTATAATTAAGAACCCAAGTACTATCACGAAGTTGATACTGGTGATACCAAGCCCATCTACCAGAAAGCTAGACCCATACCACCTGCCTACAGAGAATGGCTGCAAGCAGAACTCAAGGAAATGGAAGAAGCTAGAATAATCAAGCAAGCTATCAGTCCCTGGGCTTCACCCATTGTTCTCACCCCAAAGAAAGGAAGCAAGCCTGGAGAATTTGCGCCAAAACTCTGCATTGACTATAGGAAGCTCAATACCATCACCAAGAAGGATAAGCAGCTCTTGCCAAATATTCAAGAGATCCTTACCACTCTTGGAAGTGAAGCCAAATACTACACCATCTTGGATCTGTTCTCAGGCTTCCATCAAATTGGTCTCACTCAAGATACCAGTGAGAAATCAGTCTTCATTACACCTGATGCTACCTATATCTATCTGCGAATGCTATTTGGAATGTGCAATGCCCCAGCAAGTTTCCAGTGAATGATGAACAGAGTCTTCAGCAATAAGATTGGAAAATGGCTCTTTGTCTATGTTGATGATGTGATCATCTTCAGCAATACTGTACAGGAATATGTCAATCATATACAGCTAGCCCTCAAGAAGCTCAAGGAGCATGGCCTTTATATCAAGCCTAAGAAATGCAAGTTTGTAGCTCAAGAAATCACCTATCTAGGATACCTCATCAACCAGATCAGAATCCACACAGATCCTATAAAGATTGAGGCTATTGCAGTCTACCCGAGACCCAGAACAACCACAGAAGTCCATGCCTTCCTTGAACTGGTCAGCTACTACAGAAGATTCATCAAAGGATACTCTAACATTGCAGCACCTATCTATGAGCTACTGAAGAAGGAAACCAAATTTGAATGGACCAAGGAGCACTAAGAAACCTTCAATAAACTCAAGACCAGGTTGATCCAAGCAACTATCCTCAGAAGACCAGATTGGAACCTAGAATTCATCCTGCAGATAGATGCAAGTGCTATAGAACTTGGAGCAGTCCTAGCTCAGAAGAAAGATGGACATGAATATATCATCTTCTATGCAAGCCAAGGTACCTGTGGAGCAGAACAGAACTATGAGTTGTGCAAGCTCGAATGCCTAGCAGTAGTTTGGGCAATAGACAAGTTCCACTACTACCTAGCTAGAAAACACTTCACCATTCAAACAGACCATTCTGCTCTTGCCTGGCTATTTCATACTCTGAACCCTAAAGAAATATATACCAAATGGATCTACAGGCTGTAAGAGTATGACTGTACTGTCAAGCACTGCTCAGGAAGAACCAATACCAATACTAACATACTCTCAAGGATACTCCAAAACACCCCCAATCAAGACTATTTAATATGAATAAGGAGCTATACTATGGATTAATCAGCTATCTTGGGCAGCAGAAGATGTCCAACTACCTTGAACCCTGGACAATCACCATCATCAATCAGACTTGGAAACAGTTTGAACTAGACAACACTATACTCAGAAAAGGGGGAAAGCTAGTAATATCTGAGCACAAGAAGTATCAAGTAATGAAGGAAGTATACAAGCAAGGACACTTAGAAGGAACCAATACATACGACAAGGCAAGAAGAACTATGTAGTGGCCCAAGATGGAAGAAGACCTTTACCAATTTGTCAAAGGGTGTGACAAGTGCCAAAAACAGAAACAAGATCAGCAAGACCAGGTACCTGGGTCATCAAGAATTGAGCCTATCCCCTTCTACTATATTGCAATAAATATCATTAGACCACTACCAGTAACACTATCAGGAAACTGCTATATTATAGTTATTGTAGACCTCTTCACCAAATAGATAGAGGTAGAAGCATTACAAGAAGCCAATGCCCTCTCTATAGCTGACTTCCTGTACTGAGAAATCATCTGCCACTATAAGACACCAAAGCAAATCACAACAGACCATGGTATGGAATTTGTCAATAGATTCCATGAGATAATGTATCAGAAATACAAGATCCAGCACATCAAGACCCCCATGTACCACCCTCAAGGAAATGGACAGATAGAGAGAACCAATAAGACCCTCAAGAACATCCTGGTGAAGATCTCAGAGACATATGAGAATTGGGATAATTATCTCCCAACTGCCCTCTCTATCCTATGAGACATACAGTCACAGAGCACACACTTTACCCCAAAGGAACTGCTCTTCAGAGAAAAAGATTCTAATGAAACCTTACCTATAAACCTAGACCTAACTTGGAGATGGGTCGATGCTGAAATCTGGAGACTACACCAAATCAGGAAGAAGGCTGAAGATTACATTATCAAGTCACAAGTGCTGACAAGAAAGAATGTGGAAAAGAATTACAAGACCCTAGAACCCATCTGAATTGGAGAAAAGGTTCTACTATATCAAAATATAGTAGAAGCCTCATGGTTGTGAAAACTGGAGCCCAAATAGAAAGGACCCTTCTACATGCAAGATATCAAGAGAACTACCTTCTGGCTTAGAAAAATCTCAGGGACCATACTGCCTACCATGATATATAGGAACAGACTCAAGAAGTACCACAAACCTATATAAGAGAAGCAAAATGTAATAACCGCCCATGAGGTTCTAGTCTGTGAATCATAACAGCATATCCCATGACCAGCAGGCTATCTGTCTGGACCATTCTCTAAGGGATACAGTACTAGCAACTACTCATCTATGAGACTTTCAAAGCCAGAGAAGTTTGAACTGTCAACTGATTGGTCAAGATCAGAATCAGGCCCTTGCTCTATATGAAGGGAGCAACTCTTCACCATCACGCCAAAATATAAAGGGAAGACACCAGCCCATAAACACCACTTTTCAACCCCTTGCCAGAGATTATAGAATCAGCAAATTTTTCAGGACTGGACCAATGAATAAGGACACTTAAGAAGATCCTTATTCAGGAGGAAGATGTAACAGTGACCTTAGAATGATGACATCAGTACAGAAGACAGCCTTTCCTTGCAAGCTATCAGATTGGAGTACAAGAAGATTATATGGCATACGAGATAAGCAATGATGACCAACTATGAGTCATTGTGACCATAGTATAGTATCTTGAGGAATATAAAAGAAGGATCAAGGAACTGCAGTAGCAGTAACCAACAAGACCCACCAATCCCAAAATAGCTCAAAGATTCACTATAAATGAAATGCCTGCTGTCTGCCAAACCTCAAGATCAAGGAACCACCAAGGCATCTCGGTCAAAGAAAGGATGTTCTAAGACATCAGAAGAGCCATGAGGACCTGCTCAAGAAGGACTTCTAGTATCAACCTGAATACTGGTGACTCTTATCACTATATCTTCTACCGCTATAAAATGGAAACAAGGATCACTATTGCTACCAAATGCCTCCAAATATATCAGGAGTATGAAATAGGAAACCTTCTCTGCCAGAAGTTCCCACAGGCCAGCACTCAAGAGCTACAAGATACCACTCTTATGGATATATGTGAAATAAGAACAGCTAAGAAGATCCATCAGATCTTCAGGTATGCACTATGGTTGATCCCCAACTTAGAGTATGTTAGAGTCTCAGATTTCAGAGATCTATTATCCTATCATATCAATGCACTAGAAGCCAGGGTGGCTACAGAAGCCCAGTCTACTATTACTCTCAATAGTGATGAAGTAGAAGACTTCTGGCATCCTATCCTCCAGGATAACCCAGACCAATTCCTACAAGGGTTGATCTCAGTATTCCAAGGCCCAAGCATCTAGGTTAGACCTCCCCAAGATCCCACATTTGTTCCCTATTTTGTGGAAGAGAGCCTCATAGACTAGAGAGCTCCAGATCTCCTTATTCCTGATTTCTCCACCACCAAATGTGATGATGTCATCAGCAATGATGTCATCCCACATGACATATGTAAGATGTGCGATGAAGTATATGAAGTATACGAAATATGTGACCTACATGATAAATTGGCAGACCTTATCTCCTTTGAAGATATCCTGATCTCTAACAATGAGGATGAAGCCTCCATGGTCCTGAATATTCTGCTCTAAGCTCCTTATTATACTGAATAATACTAGTACTGGCATTTTAAGGTAATGCGAAATTGTTCTAGCACCAGTATTGTAAGAGGGTTACTTTTTAGGATAACTGTTATGTAGTTCTGAGAGGGTTTTTTCGAAGTTCTGGATATTCTGGAAGACCATTTTCTTATGATCAAGATCAATTTCATATGGAGTATGTCCTCTACACTTATTGATTTCAAGATCGAGTTGACATCTCAATCAAAGTCCCTTTTTTGGACTAGTTCTGGATGTTCAGGATTTTCTATATTTCAGAAAGTTCAGGAAACTAAGACCAGCTTAGTTGAATTGGCATATTGCTGCAGACAATACCCAATTAGGAAATTTCGTGATGGGGTTAGGAGTGGGACCTAACAGAGAGCAGGTTTACTTAAGAGTAGTTTGTAGGTTATCAAATAGGTTTATTCGCTATTTATGATATTGCTATACTAGGAGTAGTTGTGTGATAGGATATTGTGGGAAGTGCTTAGGAGTTGTATTCGGATTGTTCAGGTCTGAGATTCTGAGGTCTAGGGGAGGGGGTATTTATACTAGTGAGGGGCTATCTGGACTATGCTAAATATGAATGTAGCACTAGTGCCTTGCTGAGTCAGAATGCAGTCACATAGTACAATAGTGATCTGATATGTCAAGAGATCGTCTGACTGCTGAGTCAGTTCACAGTCACATCATATAAGGCTAATCTAACTATACTATAACTGCTAAGCTATTTATAGTTTTAGGCACTGTCTGGGTAGTCTTTGATGACATCACTATTGATGACATCATTGCTGGCAAAGTCTGAGCAGTTTTCTGACTTCTGACATTATTAGTTTCAAGATGTCATCACTTCTATCTCTTACAAGATTAAGGCTTGTCCTTGGTAGCAGTAGTTGTACAAGGATAACAGGTCTTGGTTCTCTTTTTTTTTGGTCTGCTGGTGCATTTGTGAGGACTGGCCATTCTCGTCTAGGATGAGGGCTCCCAATGTCACAGCTGGGGGTTCAAATCTCTCGGAAATGATATTTTCTGTAATCTGAGGCAATTTCTAGTAGTAATATCTGTCATGTAGATGGCTTGAGATTGGTTTCGACGATGTTGGCTTTCTTGAGTTCAGATGAAGCATCTGTCACTCTCCAATAGAGGTGATACAGATAGAGCAAACAGAGTTGTTTAAATGCATTTTACTTCTACTAAGTAATGAGGTCTTGTATAGTTGTAGTATATCTTGGTCTTGAGTTGATAAGTGCAGTTTGTGAACCTTTTGGTAGATGAGATAGGGTTCTTCTTGTCTCAATTTGAGTTCAGTACTTTTGGTTTCCTTTTGTAATAGTACAGTACACTAAACTAGTTATAGTGGTTCAGAGTCAGTCTTATAGTTGTAGTACTTCTTCTAGTATTCTTGTATCTTGGTAGTGGGTTCTCATACTTGCTGGCATATTTTGTGTAACCAGATGATCTCTTCAGTAACTTGTTTTGTAGTCTCGTATGTGGTTTCCAAATTAGTTCTAAGGATGCTATACAATTTTGGTGGCTTGGAGGTTGTGCGCTTACAAGTATTCTAATGTGACACTGAATTATACCAGCATCCTGAACCTGTACAACCATCAGTACTGACCCTGAAACTTAGCAGTTTTTCCTGTTCTGGCATTTTATTTTGGTTATTGAAATTTATATTTAGCTTTATATCTTAGCAACCATTGAATTATATTTTGAATAAATACTCCTCTTATTTCCTCTGAAATAAAGTCAGTTAATGTAAGCATACAACCCCCAAGCCACAGAAATTATACATCACCCTCTGAACAAGCCACCAAAATCACATGCGACCTCTGAACAAATCTGGAAATCACCTGCATGATCACGAAGCTAAGTCAAACTAAAGTCACAGCATACAAAGCTGAGTCAACATGAAGTCATGGAATACAAGATTCACACAAATGGAATCTTACCAATCAGGACCAAATGCATATATACTGGGCACCGAGATGCATTGAAACAAAGAACCAAAACAAACAACAACCACAACTTCTGAATATATACAAACAGACCACTAAGATCTACAACTGCATCCATGCTGACATTTGGAATGCCATTGTCAACCGAGCCACACCCCCTCTGCCCCTCATGAATATCCATAGCCTAGTATCCCTCTACTTCATGGAAGTCTGATAGAATACCCTGAACATGCTTAACAAGGCCCACCAAATTGGACAAATCTCAAGCTACTACCAGATTGGCCACCTCCTAGAAGATATGGTCAAATACCACCATAATATAGACATCACCCAGATATCTCAACACCAGAAGCTCATCACCCACAAATATAGAGAACTCTTCTACAAGTATAGTATCTTTATTCCCTGCCTCTGAGTTACTACCAGTAAAATGGTTGCTACTCTGTCCTATGGCCAAATTGATGACATGATACAAGAACTCAACTATCTCTTAGATGGTTTTGCAGCCAAAATTGGCTGCAAAAATATTTGAGTCATAATATTATATACTTAATTAAAAAGTTTAATATAATAATATAATTTATTATATACTTTATATATTATTTAATTTATAAAATTAATAATATAGTTATTAATTTTAATTTTTAACTCAAAATTAACTTATTTATTACTTTTTACATATAAATATTAACAAACTTTATTTAATTTTAATTTACAAATCAT
>RBNI01001905.1:0-20459 GCA_003990745.1 Jimgerdemannia flammicorona | reverse complement strand
TTTTTTAACGGACTCATGTCCCGCGGATTTTTATTGGAAGGGAACCTAGACTATATAGGCCAAAACCTTCCCCCACCACCCACCAAGCACTGCCCCCCCATTAACCTAGGCTAGCTATTGTCTAGCAGCTTGACCATGCCAGGCACAGCAGGGCCTATGTTGGCCCACACCTCATTCTGCGCACCATGCTCTCCCTACCACCAGGGGAAACCCAACCATACGCCAATGACCGAAAGCGCATGCCTGAGAACCCAACGTATGTACAAGGCCATGCCTGAGCCAAATAGAATAGCCCCTGCCACCCCAAAGAGAATGACAGGCAAAGAAAAAACCCTCATCAAAGCACAATACGGTGGGTAGGGCCTGGTTCTCCCAGTTGAGGTGAGTAAAGGACTTATACGTGAGGCGGGAGGAAACCCCCAATATCCCACTACTCAAGCCTGCGGGCCTTGATCACGTTGTCATGTCAGCTCCCAGTTCCAGTTGAGTGCAGCTAAGACGCCTGAAATTGGTAGCCTTGGGCCCCCCGACCCCCCCTGACGACTGGGGCCTCACCCCGCTACCCGCCAAAAGAAGCCGAGAGTGTCACCTACCACCTAACCATGCCACACCAATCAAAAGGCCCCACCGAAGCAGCACCTGCCCCAGCCCCGACGACCGCCCCTAGCCTGGCACCCTACTGGTTCACTGTTATCGCCCTTCCTCCTATCTGTGACAGCCATCTCCCCTCCCATCCCGACATCACCCAAAAAAGCAGTCACTTACACCAGAACCACGCTCGCCGAGAAGCTCGCCAAAGCCAGAGGGCCATACCACAGGCACCGAGGACCTGCAGGTAACCTACACTGAGCACTTGACGCCCAAGGTTGGCCAACTCCCTACATAGCCTGAGATACACCGAGACAGCACCTTGTTGGCGACGGCAAAAGGAAGAAGATGCCGCACCAAAACAGATGCACTCCAGACGCAGCCAAAGGCATCAGAAACTGCGAAAAAGTGGAGAAGATACCGATCTGACACCGATAAAGGGGCAACTCATCACCATTGCCCTTCTCCCACCATGCCCATGCAGGTACAGCAAACCAACCCGAGGTAGAGAGGGTAATAATATGGGAAAGGGGACTCGGAAGGTTGCCTACCAAACCTTGTGACTGGTAAGGTAGCAGAGAAAGGGGCACGGTAAACATTTCTATCTCATTATGTAGGTCACTTGTTTTATATATGTTACATGGGATGATGTCATCACCAATGATGTCATCATGTTTGGTGGCAGTGGGGAGAGTGAGGAGATCCGGGGCTCTCCAGTCTATGAGGTTCTCTTCTACAAAATAAGGGACAAATGTGGGGTCTTATAGAGATCTAATCTGGATATTTGGGCCTTAGAATACTGAGATCAATCCTTGTAGGAATTGATCTGGATTATCCTGAAGGATGGAATGCCAGAAGTCTTCTACTTTATCACTATTGAGAGTGATAGTGGACTGGGTTTCTGTAGCCACTCTGGTTTCTAGTGCATTGATATAGTGGGCTGATAGATCTCTGAAGTCTGAGACTCTAACATACTCTAAGTTGGAGATTGACTATAGTGTATGTCTGAAGATCTGATGAATCTTCTTAGTGGTTCTTATTTTATATATATCCATGGAAGTGGCATCTTGTAGCTCTTGAGGGCTGGTCTGTGGGAACTCCCAGCAGAGAAGGTTTTCTATTTTGTACTTCTGTCACATTTGAAGGTATTCAGTAGCAATGGTGATTCTTGTTTCCATTTTATAGTAGCAGAGGATAAAGTGATAAGGATCTCCAGTACTCAGGTTGAGGCTAGGAGTCCTTCTTGTGCAAATCCTCATGGCTCTTCTGATGTCTTGAAACATTCTTTCTTCAACTGAGATACCTTAGTAGTTCCTTAATCTTAAGGTTTGGCAAGCAGCAGGCATTTTATTTATAGTAAGTCTTTGAGCTATTTTGGAATTAGTGAGTCTTGTTGATTGCTACTACTATGGTTCCTTGATCCTTCTTTTATATTCCTCAAGATGCTTATACTGTGGTCACAATGACTCATAGGTGATCATCATTGCTCATCTTATAGCCTGGGTGAGTCATACTATATGATCTTCTTATACTCCAATCTGGTAACTTATAAGGAATTACTATCTCTTATACTGATGTCATTATTCTAAGGTCACTATTACACTAATATCTTTTCTTAAAAGATATTTGTATATGTAACCTGAATTATACTAGAGAAAGATATCTGATTTAGTATATCTAGCTAATTATAAAAGTTATAATATATGTGAGTAACTATGTTATACTGAGTATTTATATCATCTGGTTATACTATAAGTTATTATAATATATTAGAGATTCTTTAATTTTAATAAACTATTTAAATAAATATAAATATTTAAATTAATTATATTAATATATATACTATTAATAAAAATATATAAAAATATATATTTTTAATATATATAAGTTTGAATAAAATAATTATATAACTTTTATAACTTTTATATAATAAAAGTTTTATTATATAAAATTAATAATATTTATAATATAAACTTTAGTCAATAATTTAAAAATTTTATATTACTTTAAATTATATTCAAATCAGATTAACTAAAATATTATAGTTTATAGAGAAATTTTTTACATATTTTATTATTCTTATATAAATAGTATTATATTTGTAAAGTTATTAGTTCTTTTATATTTATATATATATATATATATAGTAATTATATAAATTCTGATCATTATATATATATAACTGAAATTAAATTATTATAAGAAAGTGAAAATTACTAATACTAATTATATATATAAATTATATATAAAATTAAAGCAAATTACTTTTTTTATAATATGTTTATTTTACTTTGATTCTAATAAATAAATACAGTATATATTTACAATACTCACATATTTCAAATTATTAAAAAAATATATATTTATTTATTTTCAAGTTGGTAGTATATAGGAAATTATTAATTTACTTTAGTTTATATAGTAACTCTTAAATAGTAGTATTACAGAACTATAATGTATATTTGTCTTAGTCATAAAAAATATATTCAGATTTTGTTCTTTTCTGTTTATATATATACTAGCTCCCAGTGTATTCCAAACATACTCACATAGCTATATACTAACAACTATGCTCAATATTCTTCTCAACACTATGTTAACCCCAGTGATCAGTAAATCTTATTACTCTTTTGATTTTTACCCTGGCCATAGAATTGGAATCTCAATTCATACACATTGTTTACTTTGCATAGTTGCTTCTTATATTTCTCACTTTTGTATTTCAGTTGCTTACATTTAGCAAAACCATCAATAATTCTCAGCTGGTTCCTATCTAGACCTCTATCTCTCTGATACCTTTCTCTCCTATACTATTATATCTAAGCTCATAGACACTACTTTTTCTGAGTTCAACACAGGTATTCCCAACAATATTAGTACTATTAACTCTGATCTTACAAACTGTAAGTGCACAACCTCCAAGCCACAGAAATCACACGTCACCCTCTTAACAAGCCACTGAAATCACATGCGACCTCTGAATGAATCTGGAAATCACCTGTGCAATCACAAAGCTGAGTCAAACAGAAGTCACAGCGCACAAAGCTGAGTCAATATGAAGTTATGGAACACAAGATTCACATAAACAGAATCTTACTAATCAAGAACAGATGCATATATACCAAGCCCCAAGACACGTCGAAACAGAGAACCAAAACAAATAACAATCACAATTTCCAAAATACACAAACATGACCACCAAGATCTACAACCGCATCCGCGCTGACATTTGGAATGTCATTGTCAACCGAGCCACACCCCCTCTGCCCCTCATGAATATCCATAGCCTCACACCCCTCTACTTCGTGGAAGCCTGATGGAATGCCCTGAACATGCTTAACAAGGCCCACCGAATTGGACAAATCTCAAGCTACTATTAGATCGGCCGCCTCCTGGAAGACATAATCGAACACCACCATGATACAGACATTACCCAGATGTCTCAACATCAGAAGCTCATCGCCCGCAAACACAGAGAACTCTTCTATAAGTATAGTACCTTTATTCTCCGTCTCCGAGTTACTACCAGCGAAATGGTTGCTACCCTGTCCTATGGCCAAATCGATGACATGATATAAGAACTCAACCACAAGTATCTCGAATATATTCAGACTACTGACAGAACCTTCCTGCACCCCGATGACCACATCCTGCAAATGTCTCAAGTTGGATATGCCATGAAGGACATCTACAATATAATCAACTTCAACAAAGATGAAGCAGAAGACAATGATCCCTCTGATGCCGACATGACCTCAAGCTAAGGATCTCTACCAACTCTGATCACACCGCCAACCTTGCTAATGAACTTACAACAGTTCATAACCACATACGAGACTTATTGGGACAATGACCACTGGCACGAATACCAACCTGTATTCATCCCTGATTACTTCAACTACAATGAAGAGACTGGAGAACACAACCTGTACCTTCAGACAACCCTCGAGATCGAACCAACAACTCCACCACCTGAGTATGAGCGACATGAACTACAACCGCCAGCTTACTACAACCCCATGACTCATAGCACTGTAACCTATAGAAGGTATGCAGACAGCGAATCTGATGAAAGCGAGGACAATACACCCCTCCTTCGTCCACCAACACCTTATCTAGCATATGAGACAGACGATGCTATCCTATGGGATGGAGATGAAGTTCCAATGTATTATTACCTCAGTAAACAAGGAGAAGTAATCCGCAAACCACTCTTCCTAGACAACTACTTCTTCAGAGATGATACAATCGATGGTGATGTCATTGAAGACTATCCAGACAGTACCTAAACCTATAAATAGCCTAACAGTCATAGTATAGTTAGATTTGTCTTATACGATGTAACTGTGAACTGACTCAGCAGTCAGATGATCTCCTGACATGTCAGATCACCCTTGTACTACATGACTGCATTCCGACTCAGTAAAGCACTTAGTGCTACATCCATATCTAGTATAGTCCAGATAGCCCCTCACTAGTATAAATACCCCCTCCCCCAGACCTCAGAATCTCAGACCTGAACAATCTGAACACAACTCCTGAGCACTTCCTCAATATTCCCCACACAACTACTCCTAGTATAGCAATATCATGAATAGCAAATAAATCTATTTAATGACCCACAAATCACTCTGAAGTAAATCCACCCCCTGTTAGGTCCCACTCCTAACCCCATCACGAAATTTCCTAATTGGGTATTGTCTGCAGCAATATGCCAATTCAACTAAGCTAGTCTTAGTTTCTTGAACTTCCTGAGATACGGGAAATCCTGAACATTCAGAACTAGTCCGAAAAAGGACTTTGGTTGAGACGTCAACCTGATCTTGAAATCAATAAGCATAGAGGACGTACTCTATACAAAATTGATCTTGACCCTAAGAAAACGGTCTTCCAGAATATCCAGAACTTCCAGAAAACCCTTCCAGAACTACATAACAGTTACTCTAAAAAGCAACCCTCTTACAACTTGGTAGTAGCGGTTTACAATCCAATTCCACTTCAAGATGCTTCCTCACCTCGCTACAAACCCTTCTGTGAATTCCTACAAGTTGGTATAAAGCCCAACCTCTGAACTGAAATTTAGTCTGAACTATCTGACAATCTGAAGAGAATTGAACCTGACGCACAAGGACAATTTGACCTCCACACCTGCAACAAGTGGGACAAACTTTATACAAAGAAAGAAGTACTCCAATTAAACCAGCAAATAGGTGAAACCCTATTCACCAAACTCCTTGCCCTATACCCAGCAAGTTAAGATAAAGAAGGTCTTATAGAAGTCTTCTTTACTCTTCTCAACAAGAGTTTTGTCAGCTCCACAAATTTGAGTGACCTAGGACAACCAGCAGCAGTCTTTCTAGCCTTAGTTCCTCACGAAGCCCAAGCCTCTGTAGCCAAGTGGCTCAACTCTACCGACTTTCACTGTACCAGGACCAAGACCACATTATACTACTGATTCCAAAAGAGCAAGGCCTGCCATATTCTTAAGGAAGAAGCAAGAGAAACCCTTCATCAACTACCCGATCCTAAACCTGAAGCAGGCCCTGCTATAACCCTACCTGAATCTGAAACCAATACCAAATCAGAACTTGACCTTGAATTAAGTCCATCTGAAATCAGATATACAACTGATTCTGTCTACTTTGACGCCGAGCAAACCCAAGTACACAGGGACCAAACTGAAGAGGAGGAGGAGTATCTCAGTGAATTCGATCCCAGATACACCGCCGAAGGAGATGCACCTCCATCAGGACAGAACACACCTACACAGCAACAGACAGCTATCTATTAAGCCCTTACTCCAGATCCACAACTATTACCCCAGCAACTTACACAGACCCAAAGAACCCCATCGCACTCTGCACCAGTACCTCAAGTAGTACCAGTAACACCACTACCAGCAGTCCAACCACCTCTAGTAAACAATATGGCAAATCAACAGATTCTAGACCTCATAGCTCAGGTAGCCATAATGGCAGCAACCATTACTGCCTTAGCCAAACAGACCTGACCTACAAAAAATCTGAGCCTACCTACCTTCAATGGTACTGCACAAGAAGTCCAAAGCTTCATTAGTGTAGTTGACACCAACTTTGAAGCCAATCAATGGACCAACAAATGGTCACTGACCATGTTCTGACAAACAATCAAGACCACACTCTGGAACAACTCTTTGCTACCACTACAGCCTATGTCTGCCAAGTTGTTACATTCTTCTGAGGACCTGCCGAAGAATGGTGATAAACCCTTCCTGAAAAACCTTTCACATGGGACACCAGACCTGCAGTAGTTGCTCAGAATGCAGCAAATAATGCCCCAGAATATGGAGCCCATCCTGCAGCCCCTGGACTTAAACAACTCATGATTGCTCAATATCGCAGTGAAACCATGATTACTGAATCCCGAGTAAAACTCCACAATCTCAAATTTGATATACATGGCAAGAAGGAATTTGAAACCTTCTGTACAAAACTTGAGTCACTCCTGAACACTGTTGGCCTAGGATATATTGACAATGATGAAGCATGAAATGGTATAAGAGCAGATCATTTATTCAATGCCCTGCCTGAATGGCTTACTAGAAAAATCTGAGAACAAGGATGCCCAGTTGGGTGTGACCACCAACAATGGTGCCTGGCAAGAATCAAGACAATGGTCAAGCGAATCTTAACAGCTGGACCAATTCTGCCCTGAAGACAATTCAACAACAAGGAAAAGACTTGAACCAAGAAAGAAGAACCCAAGCATGAAGCATCCTGAGCTCCCTCAACATCCACTTCATGGACACCCAGAAATCATGAACCCACCCAGCCGAGTACCTTCAAGAAACTCACTGAAGATGAAAGGAATGAACTTAGAAGAAGTGGAGTATGCTTCTATTGCCGAAAGACAGGACACATGGCCAGTGCCTGCCATAACCGAAAACCCCGAACAGCAACATGAGCAACTGTTACCACTCTGCACCACCTCAACAACCTGACCACCAGAACCCTAGACTTTGTCAAGTTAAGACAAACTGCCAAAGCCCCAACCAAAGGAAGTCAAAAAGCAGCTGGATATGACCTGTATGCAGCCGAAGAAGCTACAGTCTCTAACCGAGAAGTCAAGCAAGTCTATACAGGAATCAGTATCCAAATTCCTGAAGGACATGTTGGAAGAATATGCTGTCACAGCAGTCTAGCACTAAAAGGACTCTCAGTAGAAGGAGGAGTCATTGATGAAGATTATACAGGTGAAATTATTGTCCTTATCTGAAACCACAGTTGGACACCCTTTAAGATCCCTATAGGCTTCTGTATTGCCCAGATCCTATTTGAGAAAATTGAGTCAACCCTGACAGTCAAGGAATTCCCTGAACTACTGCCCACCATCTGAGGATCCAAAGGATTTGGCTCATCAAACAAGGCCCCAGTCCAACCTACTATGAACAAGGAAGAACAATTCTACAAGAAAATCGAAAATGGATATGTACCAAGTGGCTGATGCCCCCATGGCATTGGAATGTACTCTTTCCGAATGATTGATGATTGCTTCTCTTGTGTCAATGAACTGGCTCAAAGAAGAACCAACAGAAGGAAAGCTCCTACAACCGAAATCACCACCATTGGATCAGACAAACTACTTACACTTAAGGCTTTTGTCAATTGAGCACCTGTCAAGATTATGATAGACAGTGGTGCCTCAGGCAACTTCATTAATGAAGAAACAGCCAACAGACTCAAGGTCTTCACCTCTCCTGTACAACAAACTCAAGCAGTTGCCACAGCTGATGGAACCTCACATTTCATTAGCAAGGAAGTCTGCAACCTACCCTTCTGAATTGGTGACTATCGAGTACATGTTACTCTTCAAATTGTACCACTCCCTGATAATGAAATCATCCTTGGAACTCCATGGTTAAAATAAGAGAACCCCATGATTGATTGGGTAAACCATTCTCTGACCATCAAGAAAGGATGCCACAACTTCAAACTGCAAGGTAAAAAGGACCCACTCAACTCTAGTGACCCTGGACCAAAGATTACCCACATCAACAAGCTACAACTCAAGAAATTGGCCCAGAAATACCCCCCTCTTTGCTATCTCCATCCGTCCATCCAAAGGAGAACCTGAGAACTCTGAAGAAGACTTTTCCAAAATTGACAGCCGTGTCAGACCACTACTCTAGAAATTCCGAGACATATTTCCAAAGAAGCTTCCGAAAGGCCTACCTCCCAAACGAGTAGTAGACCATGCCATCAAGACCATTCCAGATGCCAAGCCAGCTTTCAAGTCAATCTACCACATGTCTCCAAGAGAAATTGATGCACTCAAGAAAGAAATTGATGAACTCCTGGAACAAGGATTCATCAGGCCCAGTGTATCACCTTATGGTACACCAGTCCTCTTTGTTGTCAAGAAAGGAGAAGACCTGAGAATGTGCATTGATTACCATGACCTCAATGAACAGACCATCAAGAACTGTTGCCCACTATCCAGAATCGATAAAATATTCAATAGGCTTACCAACCCACAATTCATGAGCTCTTTTGACCTGCGAAATGGTTACTGGCAAATTGCTATGAAAGAAGAAGACATCTATAAGACCGCCTTCCGAACCCGCTATGGACATTTCGAATTCCTGGTTATGCCCTTTGGCTTAACCAATGCTCCTGCAATCTTCCAGACACTGATGAATACCATTCTGCACCCATACCTAGACAAATTTGTTGTTGTCTATATTGATGACATCCTAGTCTTCAGCAAAACCCTGGAGGAACATCTCAAACACCTTGAACTAGTACTACTGAAACTCTGAGAAAACAGACTCTTCGCAAAACTCAGCAAGTGCAAATTTCTTCTGAAAGAAATTCAGTTCCTTGGATACATTGTCACACCAAATAGAATCAAAGTGGACCCCAGCAAAATCTCCACAATCAAGGATTGGCCCAGACCCAAGAAGCTGAAAGACCTCCAGTCATTCCTGGGATTAGCAAACTATTACAGGCGATTTGTTGCCAACTTTGCCAAAATTGCCACTGCCCTTACTCAAATGACCAAGTATAACAAGAAAGGAGAATAGCCCTGGACCATGAAACAAGAGAAAGACTTCAACAATCTTGCAAATTGGGGACCTGAACAAGACATAGCCTTTCAAGCATTGAAAGATGCCCTGATAACTACTCCAGTACTTCAAGCGGCAAATCCTGCCCTACCATATGAAGTTACTACTGATGCCTCTGACCTAGCTCTTGGAGCAGTACTCATGCAAGAAGGACACCCTGTGGCCTATCACTCCCGTAAGTTCAATGATACCGAAATTAACTATGCAACTCATGAGAAAGAAATGTTAGCCATAGTAGACACTCTGATCAAATGGCAACCATACCTAGAAGGAGCACACTTCACCATATTGACTGACCACAAGTCATTAGTCAACATCAAGACCCAGGCTACTCTTTCTCAAAAGCAAGCCAGATGGATGAAAGTCCTCACCAACTTTGACTATGAAATCCAGTACTGCCCTGGCAAGGAAAACATTGTTGCTGATGCAATCTCCAGACCACCTATTGAAGAAGTTATCCAAACTCTCACCCGGATCACAAACTCCATCATGGAACAAATTATCACAGCATGTGCTGATAATAAGGAAGCCCAAGCACTCTGAGAAATCCTGAACAGTGATGATGCTGACAAGTATACCCACTATAATCAATACCAACTCAAGGATAATGCTATCTACTACAAGGACAGATTGTATGTTCCAAGCAACCGAGACCTCCGAAGGACTATCCTATTCGAATGTCATGATACCCCTACAGCTGGACACTTAGGATTTGATAAATGCTATGAAGTTATCTCCTGAAACTTCTATTGGCCCCATATGGCAGATCAGCTCAAAACCTACATCACTTTCTGTGATGCCTGCCAACGAAACAAGTCCTCAACACTAGCAAAACCTGGTCTACTCCACCCTATCCCAGTACCATCCACTAATTGGGAACAAGTCTCTATAGACTTTATTGTACAACTACCCTGAACTAAGAATGGAAAAGATGCAATTGTTGTCTTTGTGGACTACCTGAGCAAACAAGCTCACTTTGTACTAACTACCACTACTGCAATAGCACCAGACATAGCTACACTCTTGTTTGACAATATCTTCCACTATCATGGTCTTCCTAAGATCATTGTTAGTGACTGAGATCCAAAATTCACCAGCCATTTTTGGAAAGCCCTCCATGCACACCTTGGAATGAAACTTGCACTATCTACAGCCTTTCACCCTGAAACTGATGGCCAAACTGAAAGAATGAACCAAACTCTGGAAAAAATGCTAAGAAACTATGTTTCCTACAGACAAGATGATTGGCATGAACACCTCATTGCAGTCAAGTTTGCCTATAACAACAGCAAGCAAGCCTCTCTTGGAATGACCCCATTCTTCGCCAACACTGGACAAAATCCAAACACTCCTCTGACACTCATCCGAACCACTGAAGAACCCTCTATAGTTGAAGCTGTTGAAGAATTCTTACTCCGAATGCATAATCTAGGCCAGATCGCAATTGACAATTTATCGCGAGCTCAAGAACAACAGTCACAGTATGTTAACCAACATCACCGAGAAGAAATCTTCGATATTGGAGAAAAAGTTCTACTAGACATCTGAGGATACCGAGTTGACAACCTCAAGCACAGACTATCTACAAAGCTGAATAGCAAATTCATTGGACCATTCGAAGTCATTTCACAAGTCTCTCCGACCTCCTACAAATTGGCACTACCGGACACCATTAAGATTCACCCAGTCTTCAATGTCCAACGTCTCAAGCGATACAATGACAATGATGATGAACTATTCCCGAACCATACTACAAAACCACCTGCACCTGTCATTATTAATAACCAGGAATAATACGAAGTTGAACAAATCCTCAACAAACGTGGCCACAAGAACCACCCTGAATATCTCATCAAATGGAAAGGTTATCCAATCCATGATGCAACATGGGAACCCAAGACCAATCTCCAGAATGCTACTGATTTAGTTCAGGAATATGATTCCTTGAACAACTGAACACTGAATACTCCTACACCTATCAGTACATAACATATTATACCCTCCTGAACATTATAATTATCACAAACCTAATCAAGAACTCAGCAAGAACAAAAGAACACCAACTCTCTAAAAAAATAGCAAAACTGAAAGCCAGCCTATTCTCCCCATACCACTGGTGGGAAACGAGGTGTAGACATTTAAGAAGATTCCTTAGAGGATATTCTCCAGCAGTGAATGACGTCAGCATCACTTCCGGCACACAGCATTGAACACATGACCCTTTAATGTGTGAATCCAATACATTAGGCAACTGTACTACGAGCATGCCACTTTCTGAAAAAAATGAACGTTACCAGACTTTTGACCTCCCAAACAGTGTAACAACACTAGAACAAAATTAGAAGACCCCGACGAGGACATCGAAAGCTAAGAAGGGGAGAGTTGTAAGCGCACAACCTCCAAGCCACAGAAATCACACGTCACCCTCTTAACAAGCCACTGAAATCACACGTGACCTCTGAACGAATCTGGAAATCATCTGTGCAATCACAAAGCTGAGTCAAACAGAAGTCACAGCGCACAAAGCTGAGTCAATATGAAGTCACGGAACACAAGATTCACACAAACGGAATCTTACCAATCAAGAACAGATGCATATATACTGAGTCCCGAGATGTGTTGAAACAGAGAACCAAAACAAATAACTTCCAAAACACACAAACATGATCACCGAGATCTACAACTGTATCCGCGCTGACATTTGGAATGCCATTGTCAACCGAGCCACACCCCCTCTGCCCCTCATGAATATCCATAGCCTCACACCTCTCTACTTCGTGGAAGCCCAATGGAATGCCCTGAACATGCTTAACGAGGCCCTCTGAATCAGACAAATCTCAAGCTACTACCAGATTGGCCACCTCCTAGAAGACATGGTTGAACACCACCATGATACAGACATTACCCAGATGTCTCAACATCAGAAGCTCATCGCCTGCAAACACCAAGAACTCTTCTATGAGTATAGCACCTTTATTCTCCACCTCTGAGTTACTATCAGCGAAATGGTTACTATCCTGTCCTATGGCCAAATCGATGACATGATACAAGAACTCAACCACAAGTATCTCGAATACGTTCAGACTACTGATAGAACCTTCCTGCACCCCGATGACCACATCCTGCAAATGCCCCAAGTTGGATATGTCATGAAGGATGTCTACGATATTATTAACTTCAACGAAGATGAAGCAGAAGACAATGATCCCTCTGATGCCGACATGACCTCAAGCCAAGGATCTCTACCAACTCTGATCACACTGCCAACCTTGCCAATGAACTTACAACAGTTCATAACTACATATGAGACTTATTGGGACAATGACCACTGGTATGAATACCAACCTACATTCACCCCTGATTACTTCAACTACAATGAAGAGACTGGAGAACACAACCTGTACCTTCAGACAACCCTTGAGATCGAACCAACAACTCCACCACCTGAGTACGAGTGACATGAACCACAACCGCCAGCTTTCTACAACCCTGTGACTCATAGCACCGTAACCTATAGAAGGTATGCAGATAGCAAATCTGATGAAAGCGAGGACAATACACCCCTCCTTCGCCCACCAACACCTTATCCAGCATATGAGACAGACAATGCTATCCTATGGGATGGAGATGAAGTTCCAATGTATTATTACCTCAGCGAACAAGAAGAAGTAATCTGCGAACCACTCTTACTAGACGACTACTTCTTCAGAGATGATGCAATCGATGGTGATGTCATTGAAGACTATCCAGATAGCACCTAAACCTATAAATAGCCTAACAGTTGTAGTATAGTTAGATTAGCCTTGTATGACATGACTGTGAACTGACTCAGCAGTCAGATGATCTCCTGACATGTCAGATCACCCTTGTACTACATGACTGCATTCCAATTCAGCAAAGCACTTAGTGCTACATCCATATCTAGCATAGTCCAGATAGCCCCTCACTAGTATAAATACCCCCTCTCCCAGACCTCAGAATCTCAGACCTGAACAATCCGAACACAACTTCTGAGCACTTCCCCAATATTCCCCACACAACTACTCCTAGTATAGCAATATCATGAATAGCGAATAAATCTATTTAATAACCCACAAGTCACTCTTAAGTAAATCCACCCCCCATTAGGTCCCACTCCTAACCCCATCACGAAATTTCCTAATTGGGTATTGTCTGCAGCGATATACCAATTCAACTAAGCTGGTCTTAGTTTCTTGAACTTTCTGAGATATGGGAAATCCTGAATATCCAGAACTAGTCCGAAAAAGGACTTTGGTTGAGACATCAACCTGATCTTGAAATCAATAAGCATAGAGGACGTACTCCATATGAAATTGATCTTGACCCTAAGAAAACGGTCTTCCAGAATATCCAGAACTTCCAGAAAACCCTTCCAGAACTATGTAACAGTTACCCTAAAAAGCAACCCTCTTACACAAACTCCACCTCTGACTTAGGGACTGTGAGCAGGATTGTAGCAGCATCCAATGGCTCCAGTGCCTGCTAACCTCCAAGGTGCTACTGATCTCTAATGTTCTGTTGACCACCAATACTCTGCTAATCTCCAAAGTTTCACTACCTTCTAAGGTCCCACTGACCTCTAAGACCTGAACTTCAAAGTCTCATTGACTTTCAAGACCCATGTCCTGCTGACTTGCAAGATTCCACTGACTTCCAAGGCCCCACTAACCTCCAAGACCCTACTGACTGCCAAGATCCTAACCTGTACTACCACCTTAGTAAATGGAAAGAAGATCTTTCATCCTGGCAAAGAATTAATTTAGAGAAAGGTAACAGTATGATAGGGAAAAAAGGATTGAGGGAAGAAAAAAAGGTTAGACCAAATATCACATGATGATAAGCTTATACAGTACTATTCAGGTTATACAACCTTTGGAAAGTACTTACAATATTATTTTTGGAGAAAAGAGACTAGCAACATAGTGACTGACAGGTAATCTGAGATATATACTGAGCAGAGTAGCCCAAGTGCATTCAACTGACAGCATATAGGGAGAGGTCCTGGTCTGGGGGGGGTTATGAGGGGACTGCTGGCAGGAGGACATGGAAGGGGAGGAGGCAGTGGTAGAGGACAGAAGTCTGGAAGGGTGAGCTTTGTGGAGACAGTAAAGGAGAGATAGCAGGCATCTGGACTGGAAGGATGGCTGAGGAAAGGCAAGGAGATGGAGAAGGCAGCTGTTCTTAGGGGAGTAGTTCTTGGTGGTGAATGCAGTGAAGCTAGGGATATAGTGGCTGGGGTGAGCATGATGGCCGATAGCGATGGGACTGCTAATCTGGAAAAAAATTCAGATGTGACTGCTGATGGCATGGCTGAGCAGTGGGGGCTGAGTGGGCAGAGAGATTTGGCAGATGGTGTGATAGGCCTGATAGTGGCCCCATTACTCAAAAAATCAATCTTAGTATTCATGGTTATACTGTACTTCTGGGGCCTAGCAGTGATGGTGAAAATAGTACTGGGGCTCATTGCTAAGCAGATAACTGGAGCAGTGTCAGTAAAGTTTCTGAAGGGATGGGAGAGAGTGGAGGTGGGCTTTGAGAAGGCTGAGCCTTTGGAGGAGGCACTGAAGGTTGGTTTGACTGTTGGGGAGGTGTGTATCTCTATGGTATATTGTCTGAGATGGGACTCCAGGGTAGTATAACTGCTGGTGAAAGGAGTGCCCATAGTGACAGTAGTGGAGATGAGAATGAGAGTTAAGGAGGTTATGGTGAAGTATAGTGAGGTAGTGGATATCAGATTTGGGGTCTGGAAGGGGACCTCGCTCACAACTGGAGATATTGATATGAGGATCTGGCTGGCAGGGATGGAAGCTACTAGGAAGGCAAGAGACTGGCCTTCAGTGATGGCAGGGATAGAAGCTACTGGGATGGCAAGAGACTGGCCTTCAGTGATGGTCTGGGGGGCAATCTTGTACAAGGTGATGAGGGTGAAGGGGAGTGAGAAGGAGGAAGAGGACTTATTGGAAGTACTGAAAGAGCTAAGTGGTGTTGTAGAGCAGTGGGTGAAGGCTTAGAAGGCTTTTGTGGGATCAACATACTTGGAGGTAGTGGATGGGAAGCAGATTTGAGTAGACAAGAGATAGTGGGAAAAAGCTCAGAGACATAAGCATTAGAAGGAGCTTCTGACTAAGCTGAAAAGTAGACCACAGAAGGATGCAGGTGGAATGGTAGAGATAGGGGGTGTCAAAGTGAGTGTCTGGGCTGGCGAGAGTGGTGGGAGTGCAGGGAAGGAGACTGGAGAGGACAGGAAAGTGACTGGTGATGATCCATATACTGATGGTATGTTTGAGGTCTGGGAGGAGGCCTGAGAGGGATCACCTACCCCTACTCCTCTTATCAGGAGAGGTCTGACTTCCTGAAGCAGGGTGGTAGAGGATGTGCCAATGTGGGGAGCCCAGCAAGTTCAATTTGGAGTTCCCGAGGTAGTGAATGGGGGACAAGTAGTGGCAGTTGGAGAGGAGGAACTGGTGGATATCCTAGGGGTGTGAGATGAGTCTGTAAGTACCAGAGCTGAGACCACAATATTGGATGGAGGGAGGCTGACAACTCCTAGGGGGAAGGAGGTGGGGAATCTACTTTGAATATACAGGATGATGAATAATCTGGTGGCTGTAGAGTTGGGGGAGGTGGACTTAAGAGTAATGAGTAATGAGCATTGGACACAGATCCTGCAGAGGGATGGGGTGGAGTCAGTATTGAAGGTGGAAATCCTTGTGGTATATCTGGAGAAGGAAGGGTATGAGGTAGATAAGGAGTGGGAGGTAGAGCTGACAGGTGTTACTGGTGAGAGGGCTGAATACTGCTGGACCAAACATCATAGATTGCAGCTCTGACAGGAGGCCTGCCTAGAGTATTGAGAGGAGTTTGAGGAGAAGGCAGATGGGGAGATGAATGAGCTATTGGCTGGATTGGAGGCTCAGAGGGCTGAAGAGGAGGAGGTGACTGCAGAACATAATCTCAACTTGGCACAGAAAGAGATGAACATAGAGCAGTAGGGATGGACTAGATAATACACTGTATTTCATTATGAATAATATAACCAGCATTTTATCTTTGAATTTGAATGGGTTACAGGGTGCTTCTCAATATAGGAACATTTTTACATGGCTGAAAGAATTGGAGGCTGATCTCTTTCTCTTGTAGGATATCAGGTATGAGGATAATTTGGAAAGATTGGAATAGACGAAGGAATGGGGAGATGAGGTGGTTTGGAAGAGTAAGGTTGGGATTCTGGTCCAGAAAGGCAGAGGGGAGATACAGAATATGAGGAGCTGGGGGGATAGATTGGTCTGGGGTAAGTGGATACATATAGGTTGAGAGCTGGTCACAGTGGGCTCCTGTTACTGCCCTGCTGTACAGAGTGAGCATGTGGTTTAGTGAAGGGTCTACAGGAGAGTAGGGTTCTTGCAGAGGCTGGGGTAGATATACTTAGTGGAGATTTCAATATGATCTGGGATATACTGAGGGATAGAACAGATGGTAGATGGGGAGCTGAGAATAGGAGTGGAGGGCTGGCAGTATAGGAGGATGTGGAAAGGCTAAGTGCTCTAGTAGATGCTGATAGGGAGTATTGGGGGGATAGGAGGGTATATATACACTGGGCAAAGGGCCTGGAGATGAGGATTGACTAGATATTGATGGCCAGCTACTGGGGCTTGGATGTTTGGAAATCACTGGAGGTAGAATGGTGTCCTTGGTCAGATCATTGGGGGCTGTTAGAGCAGGGGCATTTTGGGGGGAGTGGGGATAGGCCTGGACATTGGCATCTCAACCCCTCTTTATTAGATAATAGGATCTGGTGAGTTGAGTAGACTGAGGATATTCAACTGAGGGTGGAGAGCTGGAAGCAGAAAGGTGCCCCAGTTGGTGTTCAGTAGATGAGGATAAAAGAGATGGCCAGGGGTTACTAGAGTGAGGCAGGCAGGGAGGTTGGGAAGCAGAGGAGATGATGGGTGAGATGGGCTTCTGTTAGACTGACTAGACTCTTAGAGAACTGGGTAGAGCTAGCAACAGTAGAGAGGAGAGAGGATTGGAGATTAATGAGGGCGAAAATAGAGGTTGGAGAATTACAACAGGTGCTGCAGGATGAGGAAGAGGCAAGAGTGCAGAACCTGGCAGCATAGCTTCATTGGCAGGGTTTGGAGGAAGGAGAGAGGCCCTCTAAGTATCTCTAAGAGCCCTTTAGGTAAGAAGGGTACAGCAAAGGTGAGAGAGGGTGCTTAACTCTGATGGTATACTAATATATGGTATACAAGACATTCTTGGTTTGTTGAAGGAGCAATGGAGTAGATTGTAGAGTGAGAAGGAGGGTGGGGCAGATGTTTCTGCTATTGATCAGACATTGGAGGATTGGTGCCCTCCACAAGTAGATGGGCTGAGTGACTTGGTATTGCTAGAATAAGAGGAAGAGATCCATCAGGTTCTTACTATGACAATCTCAGGTACAGCACCTGGGGAGGGTGGTCTGCTCTGGGACTTCTGGAAGAAGATGGTGGGGGTCCCAGGAGTACTGGGTGAGATGACAGCATTGTGTGACTCTATATTATAGATAGAGAGATGGGTGGGGGAGCAGAATCTGGGACTGGTGACATTGCTTTATAAGAACAAAGGGAGGTGAGAGGACTGAAAGAACTGGTGGCCAATTATGCTGCTGGATATAGACAGAAAGTTGGTGACTAAGATGGTGGTTGCAAGGCTACAGAAGGTGGCCCAGCAAGTCTTGGGTGTTGAGCAGAGGGACTTTGTAGGAAGCTGGCTAATTAGGGATAGCACTGCCTGAGTACATGGAGTTATTGAAGGGGCACGAGCTTGTGGACTGATTGAGTGACTGGTCTTCTTGGACCAGGAGAAGGCTTATGACCAGGTGCAGTAAGTCTGACTGATGAAAGTATTAGATAAGACTGGGGTACTGCACCAGTTCCAGTCAGCAATGATCAGCCTACTGGAAGGGAGTAGGGCTGCACTCATATATAATAGACATAGAGAGGTATCATTTCCCCTGAGTAGGGATGTGTCCAAGGGGGACCTACTGTCCCCCATTCTATATACCCTTTTTCTGGAGCCTCTAATAGATAGAATCAGGAGGAAGATAGTGGGGCTCTCTGTCTTTGGAATTGGGTGGAAAGTTAGGACCTTTGCTGATGACATGGTGGTCAGCCTGGGGTCCATTGCTAATGTTGAGGACCTCAAGAAGACAGTGGAGTGGTATGAGGAGAACTCTGGAGCTAAACTCAATTGGTATAAGTATAAAACAATGGTATTGGGCAATGGCCTGGTGGGAGGGGATGTTATTGGAACAATCATCTCTACTGGTGAGGTAGTGCAGTACTTGGGTATTTATTTGTCAGTATATGGGTCAGTACTACTGCAACTTTGGTGAGAACAGAAGGTTGGAATCTGGAGAGAGGCCCTGTGGAGCTGGGGGGGTCACCACTTATCTCTAGCAGGGCATGTCTCAATTTTGAATGTCTATTGGCTACTGAAGTTATGGTATCTGGCTTACTATCTAGACTTCTCAGCCTGGGTAGTGAAGTAATTGATGAAGCTGGTCAAGGGGTGGATCTGGGCTAGAAGAAGGAGTCAGATCAGTTGGGAGGTCTTATCTTTACCAGTGACAAGAGGAGGGCTTGGGCTGGTTGACTTTCCAAGGAGATTACACTGTTTGTGAGCATGGTGGTTGAAGAGAGCAGTAGAGTTGAGTGGGAGTGATTGGGTACCCCTGTTGCAGAAGGTCTGGGAGATGAGGTTCTCACTAAGAGGCTTGACAGGAGATCTCTTATCATTGGTTGGGCTTCAGAATACTACACAGTTGCATTACAAGGGCTTTTGGTGGGGAGTAGCAGAGGGGGTATACTGCATTGGAATTTGTTAGCAGAGTAATGAAGGAGAGGTGACTTGGAACCTGGTGATATGGAGATAGAACAGAGTGCTTCTGAGAGGCATTCCCCTAATTGAATTTGATATTAGTGATGTGATAGATTGCCAAAGGGAACATGGCCAGAATCTGTAGCCTAGTAGATAGCAGGGAGTAGGTATTAGAGAAGAGTGGAACTAGTATGGCATGTGGGCCTGGAGTGCTGAGGTGAGGAGGTGGATACCACTGAAGTACTGGATGGTCTGGTGGTGCATGCTGAGGAGGAATGTCATGCTCAACTTCTGCTTGGGTCACCTTATCAAGGGGGGTTGCTTCAACTGTGAGAAGTACCACAATGTTTGGTAGGAAGGGAGATATGTGCAGATGCCTGAACATTGGCTAGGGGAGTGTGAGGTACTTTGTGACTTTTGACTGACTGTTGGGGACTGCTTGGGGGTAGTGTGTAGGGGAAATGGTGCATGGAGTCAGTGGGAGGATTTGAGGGATCAACTGATGGGAGGGGAGGGAAAGGAGTGGCTTATCTTAGGCTGGGTTTTGGTAATTTGGATGGGGCTGACCAGTCACTGGCTATTTGTTTTTGAAGATGAGAGGAGACTGGGCTTGGGGGATCAGTTGTTGCATTGGTATAGTCTTATAGAAGACACCTTGATGGGCTGGTGGCTTGGTTGGGGGCTGCAGGGTGGTTGAAGATATTACTTGATGGAGAAGATTTGTAGACAGAGTGAGGAGAGAATTGGGGTAGTGGGTGAGAAGGTGGTCTTTATTCATAATAGTATAGGGAGAGACTCCCCTATGGGGATCAGGTAGTGGGAGGAGATACTCTAAACTTATTAATAGACTAGTAATAAATGGCAGAGTCAAAGTAACTATAAAAAA
>RBNI01001904.1:0-20468 GCA_003990745.1 Jimgerdemannia flammicorona | reverse complement strand
TTTTATAATCGCATACCACACATGCAGTTGAAATTTTCGTCCCCATGACCTGGCCGGTCGAGGATAAGGACCTGCGCGATGAGGAGAACTCGGTGCATGCCGCCACTATGGTCCGACTTCTGCGAGATTACAAGGACGCGTTCCTGGCGCCCGGGGTGTTGAAGGCTGTGCTGAGCGTCATCGCGAATCCGTTGGCAGTGTCGCAAAGGTACGTGTGAGAATTTGTGTGGCATGGTGTGGTGTTGTTTTTAGGAATGGGCGTAGGATTTGGCGGGGAGCATGGACAGCACGAAGGTTGGCTTTTGGCATTGGAGCTTTAAAGTATTAAAAGTTCGGAGTCACCTTGGCTGGACAGAAGAGACTGGTTCTAATGATTGAAACGTTTTCCAATCACCTCAACAGAGACAGGACGGAGCGAGATAACACCATCATCAGACTGGTCCTGACTCTCTTTCGCAACCTCGTTGCCATCAAGGACCCCAAGGCATCGGAGAACTTATCAGGGGAGAATAACATCCGCGCGACGATGCAGGTCAGGCTCAATGTGCCGGCACAATCTCTGGCATATTCAACGCGCTCACCGATTATGAATATACAAGTAATTTTTTGGACAATTTGACAGGAACGCCTCCTCCTCTGTTACCAACAAGCCGACATCCTCGAGTTTCTCTCTATTATCGCCTCCAATAGCAATTTGTCCGAGTTCGCGGAGTGGAACATCATTGTCCAGGAGATATACTACTACCTGTTTCTAAATGTCGACCCAGGCGACCTGTTCGTCGACGTCGAAATGGTGTGTTGTATGTTTTTAAGTTGATGTTTTGCGCCATGGTTGGAGAGCGTGGATATTGATCGGTCGTAATCGCCGTGTCGTCTTTGGCAGGCATCCGGAAACCGCCTGTCTGAGATGCTCATCCAGGAGGAGAGTAAAAAGAAGTTGAAGAGTCGGAACGCCTCCTCGCGGCATCACCGGTTCGGAGGAACGCTCGTGTTGAAGACTAATGTATATTCTATTCTTTGGATGGTTTCTTATTTGCATTGTTGGCACCATCAGCAACTCACCACGGTCCATTCATACTACCCTCTTCCCACGGCACCCCCCGATCGAACCTCCCCCGCAGAACGGTCAAAATTACAACGTGCACAAGCACGAGGCCGCCTTCGCCGACGTCCAGAACCTGCTGGACAGCGCGAAGAAAAAGGACGTGAGGGGGCAGAGGCGGAAAGATCAGGTGAGCTCGAAGCATTGACGTCGTGTTTAAATGGTTTGGAAAAGGGGGATTTACGTCGCGATGCATCGAGTAATAACGGAAGATGGCGTAATCGGTTTAGAGTGTATTCGATAATCCCGCGCGGTATGCCGAACCGGAGGCCATCCAGTACTTGAAGGCGACAGCGCAGTCGTTTTTGGAGGATTGTTTCAATCGTACGTCTGTCTCCAAATCGTTTGTAAGCCATAATTTATTACCATCGGGAGCAGAATTGTCATCCTCTAACCTCGACGCCCATGACATGTTCCGTCCATACTCCTCGCGACTCTACACGCGCCGCTACTAGCCTTCTTCTCCTCCCTTCGCAAGGACTTTGAGGCTGAGCGTCCCAAGATTCGCGAGGCGGACTACCCCAAGTTCTTCTACCTTGTCCAATTTTTTCTCGGCTATCAGCGCTTGGCGCTCGAACGTGTCCGGGAGGAACGTGCCAAGCAATTCAACGTGCCCGGGACAGAGGACGAGGATACGGACGCGTGCGCCTTTGATCTCGTCGCCGGGGCTATGGATGCGAGGGGGTTCTTGCTCTGCGTGAAGAGAATGTGTATATGTAAAGATGAAAAGGTCCGTGGTGGTTACGGGTGGGTGGTGGTGCGGTTAGTGTTGGTGAAGTTGCTTGGGTGTCGTCTTTTCTGACACGATTTGTCCTTTTGCAGAATTGGAGCGAGCTCCATGTCGCCGTCGACTGCTTTAAACAGATGGTACGTGGCAACTTTTTACCTACTCCATCCCTTGCCCTGATATTTCGACCTGGTAACCTAATGACCTTATGACCTCGCCAACCCCCAGCTCCTCACGCTGGAAGGCATGGCTCAATCGCCCCACGAGGACTACCGCGAGGTATCGGAGAGTTTGCAGAACAATATCTTTTACGAGGAGTCGACTCTCGACCTCGTGGTGCAACTCATCAGGGATTACAAGAATCAGTCGATGGGGTGGGTGGCCGGTTCCTTTTGCAGTGTTGGTTGTTGTTCCTTCGGCAACGCGACAAAGTTTGGCTACGCGAGAGGCGAGTCGTGAGGACGCGTGAGATGACGTTTTGGGTTGTGTTTGGCGATCCTGCAGGTTCTTGAAGAGCGCTATCGAGCTGGCGCATGTACTACTGAAGATGCTGGAGCGGTACGCAAAGAGCAAGCGGTTTATGTTTGTGCGCAAGAAGAAAGCCGCTCCTAAGAAGAAAAAGGCACCTGGTAAATACTGAAATCCCATTTGTTGTGAAGAGGTACGGAGTTTGTTGATTCAGAGGACTCAACCGCGTGCACGAATTATATCCTAGTTGAAGGGCAAACTGACGGATCCGCTGCAACGAGTGACCTCGGCGAGGTGCTGGCCGGCGCTGAGCCAAAGGAGCAGGAGCAGGAGCAGGAGCAGGAACAAGAAGAGGAAGAGGAAGAGGAGGATCCGGAGGCGCGGCGCGAAAGGAAGGCGGCGTATGCGGAGCATGTGTTCCAACTTGAGAAATTTGAGCGGGTAAGGCATCGACTTTGATTTTGATTTTGTGATCCGTTGGGAAGAGGGAGGGACTAATGTTATGCCAAAGAGGCGCTTGCTAACAGTGATCGGTATTTGTGCAAATTTGTTTGGTAGAGCTTCGCGACCGAGGTCGTGATCAAGAATTATTGCACCTTCCTCGAAAATTACGTCAGTCTCTCTCCCGAGAGCATTCACCATATTGTGAACATGTTTCATCGGATAATGGTGAAATGCAAAATTGAGGCCGTGTTTTTTAAGGTATGGTCGAGTTCTTGACGTCATGGATGTAAAGGCAACCCTTATTTGTCCCTGTAAATGCACTAACATCCGTTTCATTCCGAAGCTGTCGACGATGGAGCTCTTCAATCGGATCCTCATGGACCTCCCGACGCTGCCGAAGACGCCGGCCTACAAGGAGCTAGGCCAATTCCTCACCTTTTGTACAAGACAGCTCTTCAAGAAACTGAAGGAGTATCCGTTGTTATATGTCGAGGTATGGGAGTGAGGTGATTTACTTTCTGTCTCTTGATATGTATACCCTCTTCACGAGGTTCGGCGTGCTTATGACAGACGAACGAAATTTGGTATTAGATTCTATTCCCGAAAACGCGGGAATATAGGCGGTTACAGGATTGGAATGGCAGTGGTAGCGACAATGATAAGGACTTTACAGACATGCCCCAAAAGGTTTGATCATTCCACCATGATAGGCACTTTTTGAACTCGGCAGCTTCGGCTCATGACGTATATTGACGCTATTTTACTGAAATATGATGCCATGCAGAACACGAACGCCGTCGCAGAGCTCGAAGTCCAGCCGGATCTCCCGTGGAGCCAGAAGGTCGGCGTTGCCGTCGCGGTGCTGATAGAGGATCAAAAGGTCGAGTTGGTGACCTGGGTCATCGAGGTACAGATATCCCTCCTCGTCCTGCGAAATTGATCTTGCATCATTTGGCTGTACAATTTGGTTTGTAGGCCCAGGATCTCATTTGTGCGCGTTTGTCCGTGTAGCAAATCACCTTTGTCATTGCTGGACGCGAGGCTGAGAAGGTCAGCCGCGCGATGCGAATGGAGGACGCGGAGGGAGATTCAGCGATGGAGGGCGGAACGGATGCGTGGGCGGATAAACCATACGATGACTATGGTAGGTTTGGGCATTGTGTGCGTGGCGAACAGCCTTCGCACATCGCATACCTAATTGTGTGCGACTTTTTTTTTTTTGTAGCAATTGATCCTAATACCGAGGATCGCAGGCTCGCCATGGAAAAGAATGCAAAGTTTAGGCTATTGCTGACGTTATTGAAGTTCGCTAAAGAAGAAAGTATGTAAATGTCTTTAATCGTGCGGAATAATCGCATTAATTCACGACCTCGTTCAATCTCTAAACCCTTAAATGCCATCTCGCGCATTCACAGCCAGCTACCGTGCCCAATGGAAAATCCCCGGCACGCTGGCATCGGACGAGCTCTCCGAGGACGTAAAGCTCTTGCACGGTTTCATAGAGAACCCACTGGCGCCCAACGGCCGCCCAGCGTCGGAGATGGTGAAAAAGAAACGCAAACGACGAGAGCGCAAGTCGCGACTCGAGGCCGAGGATGAGGACGGTGTGAACCGAAAGAGGCGCAAGAGAAAGGAGGAGATGACGTATAAATCGGAACAGTTTGTGATCGATTCGGATGACGAGGCGGGGGACGAGGAATTCTTTAGGAAGGAGAGGGAGTTGAGGGAAGCTATGGTATGTGGATGCTTTGGGTGGGGGTGTTAATTTGGCCTCAATATGAGGAAATGGTGGGACTTGGTCTTCTTGATGTCCCAGACTTAATTTGGTTATCTAATTTATTTTAGGCTGAGAAGAGCCGATTGGCAGCATTGGAGATCGATAAGCTCGCACAAACGAACATTAGCAAGGGGAAAGGCGTGAAGCGGAAACGTGCAACTGTATTAAGTAACGATGTCGAAGGAAGCCAGGGACGCGTTTCCGAGCCACTGCGAGAAGAGGAAGGCGCCGCATCGTTGTCTGTGCATCCGCGGCGGCGGCGGAGGATGATTGTTGACGAAGACGAGGACGAAGACGAAGACAGTGGTGTGGCGGCGGCGATGGGCAAGGGGGGAGAGAACAGGACTGAGGACGAGGACGAGCCGGAGTCGTTGCAGAGTCGGATGAGGTTGCTGTTGGCGAGTAGGGATAGTGATGAAGACGATGATGAGGATTCGGATGACGATCGGTCTGAGTCGGATCGGATTGAGGAGAGTGGGAGCGACAAAGAGGATGTGGAGGAGGAAGAGGTTATGAGGAGTGGGAGTGTTGTAGATAGTGATGACTGGGTTTTGTAATAATAATATGTTCATATGTACAGTTTGATAAACCGAATCGTTCCAGTATAAGACAATTGATATAGTCTGTCACTAAGTTTTTGCAATATCGACCTTAATGTACGGCCTTCAACTCTTAACTTATCACAGGAGGCACAAGAAATGAAACAAAATATAAAAATGAAAATAATAGCCATATCTGACAAAAGGTGTTTGACCGTTAGGAAGGCTCAGAACAAGAGACCACAGAGCGAGTTCGAACCTCGGCCGGTAAGCTCACAGAGAACGGCCTAACATACTTATTTTTCTTATTTTTCTATTTCAGCGTGACGCGATCCCTATACCGTCCAAACTTAATCTCCCTCCGACCCGCCACTTCCCTTTCCCAACCCTCTCGTCTCTTCACATAACCCTCCTTCAAGTCCGTCGAACCGTCTCCTCCTATCCGCATTCCAAGCTTATCGAAACCGCCCTCCGTGAGCGCAGATTTTAATATGCAAATGACTTCACGTTCCGCGCGTTCGCGATTAAGAATCATGCGCGGCTTGTGGAGAGGGCAAGAGGACCTCTCCGTGGTGACATGAAGGGGGAGCTTGTGTTTGGGGCAGAGTGTGGTCGAGCTCGTGGTTTAGGAGGGTTGCTGCTGTAATGAGAGGTGTGGAATAAATTTTGGTCTTCCTAGGCGGCCCAGGAACTTTTGAATGTTGTTATGAACCGCTCATGCTTTAGAGGCCAACCTGGGTCCCATGCTCATAGAAAGATCTGCCAAGTGCCAACATGACAGAATGAATCGTTGAATGTTCCTCAACTTTGGCTCGACTGTCTGGAGTTCCACGGCCATCGCCGACTTCCGTTGACTTTGATCCCAACATCCTCTCAGAGATCGCTCGTACAACGACTCTGCCTTGCGCTCGCCCGCCCTGGTGTTGGTAGGGTCTAGCCAAATTACCCACGGATTGCGGCACTTGCCGAAAATACGGATGATTCAAACGAACCATCAACTTTATGGCGTGTCTTATTTCACGCACGCATGTACTGTTCAATGGCCCCAAGGGTGCGCGCCAATACTTTACATCAGGCTGCAGAGTTTGCCGCTAGTCGGAGATATGGAATTGAGTCTCGGGTATGGTAATTACGGATATTTCCATACGCGTGGTTGTCTATGACTGACGTTAAATGATGTGAGTCGCTTTCTGAACGTAGTTGATTCAGTTCCATCAGCGGTCAAAGCCCACTGGCGTGATAGCTTTCACCCACACCATGGCTCTACACACAGCACAAGCCCCCCCCCCCGGCATATCCGATGTTGGCAACAACCGAGGAATTTCGGAGAGTAACTACTTAAGAGCAATGTTTGTGGATTCGACTCCAATAATCGCCGTTCCCACTCCAGTCTAGTTATTTTCGTCGGCCTGAACACATAAGCCAACTATAGGCAAGCACTAAATTTATACTTGAGCGACGTAAATCCTTTTTTTTTAGTCACTTGGACTCCATTCCTTTATTAATACCCTTCTATTTATAAGTTTACAGTATACCCCACCACTACCCGATTCCCATGGGTGTGCCACTCCCCCCACCTACACTAACAAAGACCACTTTCTCACCTGCAACACCCACCCTCCCCCCACTCTGCCTACAGATTTTCTCTACCAAATGACGCCTTCAACCCCCCTGCAACCCCCAACCAAGCCACCAGCCCATCAGGGTGTCTTCCATAAGGCTACGCCACCTCAGCAGTCTGACCTCGAAGCCAAGCCTCTGCCCATCCTCAAAAACATATAGCCAGTGACTGGCCAGCCCCACCCAAATAGCCAACACCCAGCCTAATGTCAGCCATTCCTTCCCCACCCCCCCAGCGACGTAAATCCTTGGCGGTCGAACGAATTTCCGAAGTCGGCTCGACCACAGAGATATGGAAATGCGATGTGATAGTGGAAAGCGGCGCGCTGAAAATAATTCGCCTTCAAAGGTTACAAAGCTTGGCGTTAAGGTGGGTTTGGATTCGATGCCGCCTAAAAGCGAATGAACTGTCAATGGAACGCCTTGGAGTCGGAGAAAAGATTGCACACCTAAGGATTGGTATTGTGCAAGCAACATTGTCCGTTTTCCTGAACGAACAGTTGCCGAAATCTGTCTATCGACAACGGTTTCAACGCCGCCGACGCCATTACAGCCTCACGGATGTGTCGTGGTCTTGGTCTTTGTGTTATTAGGCAACTAGGCACGACGACCCAGAACGGAGCGTGTAAAGCCTCTACTGTGCGGTACTTGATCACTGCCCAGAAGCATGAATGAATAATGTATCGCATTGGTTGTAAATCACTTACAGGGAAAATTTGATAGCCTATTAACCAACACCAGCCAACTTCCATCAGAACGGTTGATAATCATGATGCCTGGAAAAATCCATCCGCGAAATAAAGCATCAGAAACACGAACTCCGCAAAAAGACGCGGCATCCACGAAGTAGGACAGGGTTTTTGCCGTTATGCAAGGGACACGGGCTGTGTTCACGCGGATCACACAAAGCAGATCAGTTCCCCGGCTGCTATTTTTGATCGGTATTCCTTGCAGGGATTCTCCGAAGGCCTGGGGGACGACGCACAAAGGACGGAGGCGGCGACGGGAACCAGCAGTCGGTCATGAGGCGAATGAAGGAGAAGGAAGATGGAATTGTAAGTTCTTGGCATTGAACACAGACGTGACGATTTTGGGCGTGTTTAAAAATGAATGACACATATCACGCTTGTGTAAGGCGGGCGCGGCGATAAGCGAAATGCGCCCAACCTAGACGGATCTGGCAATCTCGCGGTCCGTGAATCTTGCGTTACCCTTATGGCCAAGAAGGGCCCCCCGCAATGACATCATCCTACGCACTTTGTTCAATCTGCAACTCGATGGCCCTTTTGGGTGTTTGATTGGCCTTGATTGGCCGATGCAGACCCTTTGGCAGGAATTGTAACGTATCTCAAACATACCAAATTGGGTATTTATGCGGCCCGGCAAACTTCACAAATAGCATAAATAGCTGTCCGATCATTTTAACTCGAATTCTCAACCTCTCTCAACCTCGAACTCTCTCAAACCTCTAGTAATGGACGCCCAGAACAAGTATGTTTTTATTGGCTATGGAGGACGGTTGCCCTGCCTACTACATCAACTTCGTGCACACCTTCCTGACATGCTCCTTTTTCCAGGCAAACCACCCCCGCTCAGGCCGAGACTTCCTATCCCACCATGCAGAGGATGTCTATGGACGTCGAGGCCGCGCCCATTCCCAAGGACGAGAAGTCCGGTACGTATTCTGCCCTCTCCAAAAACATTCCGCAAACAATTGCAAGCGGCATCGATCATCCCTGGTCGCTAACGACCGACTCTCTCGCAACTATAGAGGGTATCTTTTCCGTCCTCCGTCTCCGCGGCGGTGGCTGCGTCAAAGACTGTCTCATCGCTATCTGCTGTTGCTGTGCCATTGAGGAGGTGAGTATTCGATCCTTTCTCCGTCTCCTGTTTCCCGCTATCTTGCACCCGCTTATCCTTTGCTCACGGACCACCCTCCCTTCCCCTACTTTCCAGATCTGCTGTTGCGCCGCGATCGATGAGGTCTGCTGCTAAATATCGCCGCCCATCACCCCGTCCCTCGCAGGCGCGGCCCGGTGCTAGGCGCCATCCAGCAATCGTTCTCATGGCCTGCTGCATATTCACTTTGCTCACCTCATACTCCCAAACATAATACTTTACCGTAACTGCGAATCAACCTGCTTTCTTTGCGTGTCGGTGCTCGCGTTTGTATTTTTAATTGCTGGATTACGGTCGTATCAAAAAATAAAGTTGTATGAAATGTGGCTAGGTTCTCAGGTTGGTTGGGGTTAGCCATTGATGGAATGGTATACTAATATTTCCGCCGCGCGACCAAAACCCATCCCAAAAAACGTTGACCGTTGACGCATATTCTATTAATATCGGAATTAACATACCCCGTCCTACGCCCATCGCGCCGGAAGGACCTTGGCACCTTCAAACCTAATGGGGCTATTTACAATGTGTTGGTTTGATTCCGTCTGTGCAGCGAAAAAAATGAAAGGCGTGGCGGCTTCGAAGGAGGAAGAATGAAGGTGTCCGTGGAAGTGGTCCAAAGAAGGGTCCACAGACCCCTGGCACGTGTGGCCTCCTCCCCTCATTTCGGCTCCGTTAGAACATGCTCGTCCGTCAACGTGATCGTCCGTCTCAGGTTCATCTCAAGTTCATTGTTGGAGGCCGAACTCGGCAGTCCGATGAGGGTCATTGTCACGAGGGAGCTAGGGAGGAACACATGATGGCCGCATCGGGTGGCGGGAAGGAGTAGAAGTCTAGAAAGCCCATCCTTTGATGTGGAGGGTTTAGCAGATGGCTCATTAATGATGGAAGGTGGGATGCCGAGAGTTAGACTTAGTAGAATTATCAGATGCGTTACTTAGTGAAGCATGTAACTGTGGTCATTTTGATGTCGATGGGCTTGTATAGATGGCGGCTGATATGGCGTCAGCTATAATGCTCACTATAACGATAACACTCAATACAGTTATGTACCTATAATTGCCGTTGAAAACAAAGCAAAAGAGGACACTTAGTCACGGTGTGCAAAATAGATTCAACAGATTAGCGCACGCCAAACCGCACAATCCATACCAAATCCCCACAGCCGCCACACTCGACGGCATCTCATTCTTAATCACCGGATAGAATGGGTACGGAAACGTAAATAACGCGAGAAAAGCGTCAGTGTACCGCGCGGCCGTAAACAGATAATTGCTCGCATCGTTAAGCTGTAGCGCCTACCTAACAACGACGCTCATGACGACCAACAGGTTCATTATCACAGCGAACGCGAGAGTGATCCAGTACAGCGCGTTGACGGGGCTCGTATAACTTGGCGCCGAGGGCGATCATAAGGTTCATAAACACAAGTACAAGCACTGCCACTAGCACGTAGAACGGTATCTGCGACGAGAGCCGCAGAACGTTGGTCCAGGCCCACCCCCGTGCAGGAACGGAGGAGACTGTAGTCAGCAAGGGCCTTGCGGCTGAAGGCCAAACCCAACCAGGCGGCGGCGATTGTCGAAACGTCGTTTGGTGAGATGGGTTCGGTTGCGTGGGTGCTGTTGTGATGAGGAGCAAATAAAAGAATGCTTGGAAATTCGGGAAAGTGTGTGGCTGGCCAATAAGGAATTGTCTTGAGTAGACGCGTTTCTCTCAATGGTGTTCGCATTTTACAAGTCGGGAGACGTACGAAAACTTCGATCCCCACTCTCAAAAAGAATTGCCCATTTCCAACCCAGTCGACCCAGCTTGTCAACATTTGTGTATTCACCAATCGATTCTACAAAGCTACACATTGGAGCGTTATAAGGATTAACCTAAAGAACACGGACAGTATGTTGAATTCGAAGCTCGCGCTCTCCAAGTACGAGCTTTTGTTTCCCGTGTTTTGTGAGTTTGGGTACTTGATGCCGCGATAAGTTCTTAACGTCTCGTTAGTTTGGTTTCTTTATAAGACGTTAAACTCGTCGACAAGAATATCGATCGCAAACCATTATATGTTCGGGGACCAAATACCTAGATTCGTGATTCCTTCAACACCCTCATTGATTCCCTGCACTTCTGCATCCCTTTCCTGTCGGCGATGCAACGTATCAACATCTCAGCACCTCTCTTGTCTCTTTCGCTCACCGTGTCACCGAAAGAGAAACCGCATCGCACGTCTACACTTGCCAAGGTGATGCTTATCATTTATTACATCGTGCCTGACTTTGATACGGATGGTGAAGAGTCACAAGTGCAAGTTTATACATAACTCGTCCATTCCATGTCAGCGATATGGCACGCGAGGAGTTCGAAGCTCGGATTTGAACGTAACTATGTATACGTGACATTCCGTCGATTTTAATATATAATAATAATAATGTGAGTTTGCGCGGATGCGAGTGGGACGACAAAAACAAATCAGTATGCCGGTGGCTAGGACCTAGCGCATAATTGTTCACTTTGAGACTAGGCAACGTTCAGGTCACGATGCAACCATAAGCATTATCAGCATTATTGCAAGCCATAGTGGGATCAGTAACAGCCAGTGCCACAGGTGTCGCGCTTATAACGGTTTGCGCTTTCGTGCTACTCTTCGCTTTTCTAAGGTAGCGAGAACTTGTGTGCTTATTGTACAGGCACAATCGAGGCTCTGAAATATGGCTATTATGGTAATCGATTCAAATACACGAGATATTGTGGTGGTAAGTTTTGTAGATCATCATCACAGGGTTGTTGAGTAAAAGTAGATCCTCTGCCTCATGCAGTTTATTCGTGAAGATGTGGTAATAGAAATGCTGGTTCGGTGAAGTGTATTTCAAGCGGATAAGCGTCATTCTGCATTTCGCAGTTAATTATTATTTGGAATTGCCGTTCTGCAATTGTCTTCTATAGCCATTAATTATTGTTTTGCAGCTAATTATCGTTCGGTTACTATAATCATTAATCATCACCGTTCACATCGTCGTACTGTAGTTTGTCTTCAGAGCTCACGTGTTCATCCCGCCAATCTACAGTGCGCCCAATCTATAAACCTGATAAACTTTGAAGGTATAGAATGTAACAAGAAAAATAAATACAAAAACTAACTCTATAGAATTATTCTCTGATTGATTTAATACAATTATATAGAGTCAGAATTCTTATTTAATTTTTTTAAAAAAAAAAAATTATGTTGAGTCAGATTTTGGCCACAGTCACATACCTCTTAAATCATATAAATTTTATAATAATGAGATTGTTTCATTTCAATCATCGTTCTGTCATTCCAATTGTCATTCAGTCTATCTCAATCATATACGGACAGATTGAGACGGATGATTGAGACGGACGATTGAGAGACGGACGATTGAGAGACGGACGATTGAGAGACGGACGATTGAGAGAGACGATTGAGACGGACGATTGAGAGGGACGATTGAGACAGACGATTGAGGCGGAGACGGACGATTGGGACGGACGATTGAGACGGAGACGGACGATTGAGACGGACAATTGAGACGGACAATTGAGACGGACGATTGAGACGGGCGATTGAGACGGACGATTGAGACGGACGATTGAGACGGGCGATTGAGACGGACGATATGACGGAACGACGATTGAGATGGAACGCCGAACGTCGATTGAGATAGAACGCTGAACGACGGTTGAGATGGAACGCGGAACGACGATTGAGATGACGGAATGACGATTGAGATGGAACGCGGAACGACGATTGAAACGGAACGCGGAACGACGATTGAGATGGGACGCCGAACGCGATTGAGATGACGGAACGGCGATTGAGATGATGGAAGAAAATTGAAATGGGAGTTTTTAAAGGATATCTCAAATGAGATAATAAAAAAATAAATAGCCAGTTAGCTTCCCTTTTAGGATTTTTAATTTAGTTGCAATAACTTGAGAACCATCAACTTCAGCTTCAAAATATAAATTCTAGCAAAACAAACCTTTCCTCCAAGAAATATGAAGACTATATAAACCCAAAATCCAGTCAAAGTGTGCTCAAAAAAAAAAAAAAAAAAAAAACACAAAAAACAGAAAAAATGTTAAAAAAAAAAAAAAAAAAAAAAAAAATGCAACAGTATTTCTTGCAGTCTCACAGGGCAAATTGTAATTTTGACTTCACATTAAGGTTCTAGCCTAGTACATATATATATATAGCTTTTGTATTGCAACAGATAATAGGAACAGTCCAGTTATAGAGGCAGAAGACTCAGAAATACGTCGTTTGACGACGCGACGATGTTTTTTTTGGCGCGTCATCATATATAGCACGTGATCAAAAGACAAGTCAAAATTACAGCCGCAGTCAGTTAATTTTGGCGATTTCGGCTCCGTAAGCCTTGACTGCTTGTTGAACTGTGCATTCGGACTGCTTCCTGTATGATTGGATAATTACTTTGCGTGATTCACGTAAAACCCGAGTATAAAATTCATTCTCGTAGCCGATACCAACCCATCCACACAATTATCCCCAATCCATCATACACTTATCCCAACCCATCCACACACTTATCCCCAACCAATACACATACTTACCCCCAGCATGTCCTCTGATTCAAACAATCTCTGCATAATCTGCACCCATCCGATGTGTCCAATTATCTTCGACTGCGAGGATGCCCTCCAAGTTCACCTTGGGTCGCAGTCCGAGTATCACGACGTAAACGTGACGCTTGGATTTATCGACGAAACTGCATCCAGAAGCATGGACATCCTTGAGATTCAACACCTAGAGTCAAACTTCAACTCAATCGCAGACGGCGGCATGGGCGTCATCCTTGAAGACCATCTCGACCTGGCACCCGGAGCAACTGATCCAAGCAGTTTTGGCATCTTACAAGACCCAGAGCCAAATTTCAACATCTACAAAGGCAAAGCTGACACGGAGCCTTACGTCATTATGCGTTCAAGCTTGTCCAATGGCAGCGGCATGAGCATTCTCCAAAATCACATCGATTCCGATCCCAACTTCAGCATCTTATCTGAAGTACTCGGTCCAAGTGACAATATCCTTCAATGTCAACCAGATTCTGATCCGAAAATCAGCATCCAAAATGAACAGCACTTCAACGCAGAAGTTAACTCCAGCATGCCAATAGAAGTAGTCGACGAAAGTGACATGGACATCGATTTTGGTCTCGACATGCGTGTCGATTTCGGCACCAGCAATGAAAGCATCGCAGAGGCTCTTGAACGCCACCCAGAATCCTCGGATTTCGGCATCAGATTCTCATTCGGAGTTTTCGAAGAAATTGGTACAAACCTCCTTGGTCATTGTCACGAATCTGGCGCCAGTTTTGAAAATTCTTCCGGTTCGAGTTTTGACAGCGGCATCGATATCGAAGGTGACATTGACTGGCGCGGAGTCGGCTTCACTGAACTCTTCCAAAGCCACTCCGACTTGGGCGCTAGTACCAGCCTTACACTCGGGGTGACTAATGACAGTAGTATGAACATCGGAAGTGATCTCGATGCGAGCTTCTTCGATGAATACCTCAACCTGGATATATTACTGATCCAACCTGACGGAGATGCCATGGATAGCATTCAAATTCAAAATACCTCAAATGGCAACGACGTCACCGTGCCTTTGAAGATCTGCACGATCGGTGAAATCACGCAAAGCCCACCGCCAATTGCCTTGGATACGTCAACAAGTCGAGATCTCTCTTCGCCTCCTTTCCCCACAAACGATGTAATACCAATGCCAGCCACACCTATACTCACCCTCACAACGACGACTGTGCAATACAAAGATTGCGCGGACTGCTTGAGGAAAAAGAATCGATGTCCTCTTCACATTACCTTGAAGAAGACGAAAAGGATTGCACCAGGAGAAGCGTGCATCTGGTGTAAGATAGAGGCCAAGCGATGCCTCGGAAGCGCGCCATGTGATCGTTGCCGAAAATATTACAAGCATTGTGTCGGAGACAGCACAATGAACGATCTGTGCAATAAGCTGTCTCACCCAGACGAGAATACTAGAAGAATGGCCCTCAACAAAATTTTTGATATCATGAAGGGCGAATACGGTTTATCTGGCCGCCAACTGAAATTCTTTACGGAGAACGGTGTCATCCAGAAGCTATGCGCTCTTCTTGATTACGAACATTGGCAATTTCGACGTGATCACAGCCACATCATCTCGTACTTTCGCGATCGAGGCGTCCAAATGTGAGTGATTGAAGTTGCAAACACTAGGTGCATGACGGCGAAGAGCTAACCGCAAAGTGACCACCCTTAAAACCATCTTGCATATGTACAATTGAAACGTAATTGCGGTATTGTTTCCACCTTTGACTATTTATATTCGAACCATAAATCTAAACGCAATAAGCCCAAGTGATACCCATTTATCTATGTTTAATATTTACACAATACAATTCACCTCAAAATTTGTAGCTTTCCATTTTCTCTCTATGTCCTTAAATGCATATCTTATACACTTATGCTACCGGCTGTCCTTCTGCGCAGACACGATCATGTATTTATGTCAAAAACAAATTACTCCAATAAAAGCCATTGTTAATGTATTAAATGATTTGGCTGTTTGGTTAAGATTAATGGTTGATAAATATTACAAGCGAATACTTGTGGGTTCGACAACTGCACTAGAGTCACATTCACGTACCATTCAAATCTTGAGCGTCGCGTCCGCGAGCTCATTTTTTGGGTCTTAGGAGAAACGCTTGATTTTGGAAGATGAAGCAAAAATCTTCTGATTTCAGGGGCACTGTATACCTTGTTCGCTTTCCACCCTCCCCCCAGCAAGGTTCGTTCTGCCACACTGCACGTCCTCGCAATAACCACTAACTAACACCAGGTCAAGTCACTCCACGTCAAATACTCCGAGATCACACCACACTCAAAGAGCATTCCCACCTTCCTCCCTTCCGCGTCTCTCACCCCTCACCCCCACTAGGCACCGACGAAATCGTCCGCGTCGAGATTTCTTAATCGGCAGAGTCACAAATGCAAGTTTATACATAATTAACTGCTAAACGCGGTGACACAGACCGGCAGAGTCACTAGTGCGAGTAGTTGACGTGGAGCGGCATGGCCTGATGTTAATGTGTGGTTTTTGCGAGGACGTATAACGCAGTGTGACAGAAGGAACCCTGCGGCGGGGAGGGGGAGGGGGAAAGTGAGCAAGTATACAGTGCCATCATCCAAAAGTCAAGATAAATTAGACGTTTTGTCTATGACCCAAAATAAGCTAGCAGACGCGACGCCCAAGGTTTGAAGAACATATGTATACGACTTTAGTGCCCACAAGTACTCGTTTGTAATATTTTGTAGATTCTTTTATCAACTTGTAAACACAAACTCGTCACCAAACATTTAATATATTACTCATAGTGGCATCTAAAATCTTTATTGGCGTAATTTATTTTAGACACAAATATATGGTCGTGTCCGCGCAAAAGGACAGCCGTCAGCATATGATACATTGAAGCATGTGGAGAAAATGAGAAAGCGTCAAATTTTGAGGTGAATTATATTATGTAAATATTAAACATAGATAAATGGGGGTCACTTTGAGCTTATTGTGTATAGATTTATGGCTTAAATACAATAGTCAAAGATAGAAACAAAGCCGCAATTACGTTTCAATTGTACATGTGCAAAATAGTTTTTAAGGGTGGTCACTTTGCGTTAGCCTCTTTGCCATCACGCACCTAGTGTTTACAACTTCATTCACATTTGGATTCCTCACGTCGAAATTGCCAATGGTTCGTAATCAAGAAGAGCGCATATCTTCTGGATGACACTGTTCTCCGTAAAGAATTTTAGTTGGCGGCCAGATAAACCGTTTTCGCCCTTCATGATATCAAAATTTTTGTTGAGGGCCATTCTTCTAGTATTCTCGTCTGGGTGAGACAGCTTATTGCACAGATCGTTCATTGTGCTGTCTCCGACACAATGCTTGTAATATTTTCGGCAACGATCACATGGCGCGCTTCCGAGGCATAGCTTGGCTTCTATCTTACACCAGATGCACGCTTCTCCTGGTGCAATCCTTTTCGCCTTCTTCAAGGTGATGTGGAGAGGACATCGATTCTTTTTCCTCAAGCAGTCCGCGAAATCTTTGTATTGCACAGTCGTCGTTGTGAGGGTGAGTATAGGTGTGGCTGGCATTGGTATTACATCGTTTGTGGGGAAAGGAGGCGAAGAGATCTCGACTTGTTGACGTATTCAAGATAATTGGCGGTGGGCTTTGCGTGATTTCGCCGATCGTGCAGATCCTCAAAGGCATGTTGGCGTCGTTGTCATTTGAGGTATTTTGAGTTTGAACGTTATCCATGACATCTCCGTCAGGTTGGATCAGTAGTATGTCCAGGTTGAGGTATTCATCGAAGAAGCTCACATCGAGATCACTTTCAGTTTTCATTAGTTACCCCAAGTGTAAGGCTAGTGCTAGCGTCCGAGTCAGAGTCGCTTTGAAAGGTTTCAAAGCCGACCCCGCGCCGGTCAATGCCACCGATATTGATGCCGCTGCCGAAACTCGGATCAGAAGTATTTTCGAAGCTGGCGCTCGACGCGTGATAATGACAAAGGATGTTCGTACCAATCTCTTCGAAGACTCCGGATGAGAATCCGATGCCGAAATCCGAGGATTCTGTGTGACTTTGAAGAATCTCTGCGACGCTTTCATTGTTGATGCTGAAATCGACACGCAAGTCGAGATCAAAATCAATGTCCATGTCACTTTCGTCGACTACTTCTATTTGTATGCTGGAGTTAACTTCTGCGTTGAAGTGTCGTTCATTTGGAGTGCCGATATCCGGATTGGAATCTGATTGACCTTGAAGGATATTATCGCTTGGATCGAGTTGGGATCGGAATCGGTGTAATTTTGAAGGGTGATGCTGAGGTGGGACTCCGAGTCAGCTTTGCCTTGGTAGATGTTGAAATTTGGCTCTGGGTTTTGTAAGATGCCAAAGCCGTTTGGATCGGTTGCTCCTGGCACCAGGTCGAGATGGTCTTCGAGGATGGCGCCCATGCCGTCGTCTGCGATTGGGTTGAAGTTTGGCTCTAGATGTTGAATTTCAAGGATGTCCATGTTGCTGGATGCAGCTTCATCATGAATCCAAGCGTCATGTTTACGCCGTGATACTCGGACTGCGACACAAGGTGAGCTTGGAGGGCATCTTTACAGTCGAAGATGATTGGACACATCGGATGGGTGCAGATTATGTAGAGAGTGTTTGAATCAGAGGACATGCTGGTGATAAGTGTGTGTATTCGTTGGGAATATGTGTGGGGATAAGTGTATGATGGGTTGGAGATAAGTTTATGATGGGTTGGGGATAATTGTTGGTATCGGCTAACGAGAATGAATTTTATGCTCGGGTTTTACGTGGACGTCATCAACAAGCATCAAGGCGTGGCGTAGTTTACGGAGCCGAAGAATTAGTCATTGACAGTCACGGGACCATACACGTGAGCTCTGAAGAATAATGATTATAGCAACCGAACGATAATTTAGCTGCAAAACAATAATTAATGGCTATAGAGGACAATTAGCCAATGAACTGCAGAACGGTAATTCAAAACAATGATTAACTGCGAAATGCAGAACCACTTGAAATACACTTCACCGAGCCAGCATTTCTATTACCACATCTTCACGGAGGCAGAGAATCAATGATGATCTACCACGATATTTAGTGTGTTTGAATCGATTACCATAATATACATGTCAGAGTCTTTATTGTGTGGCTCTGTACAATAACTACACAATTCTCGCTATTTTCCTTGATTAGAAGGTCAAAACGAGTGCATGTCCGAGTCTGTTTCAGAAAACCGAAGAGTAGCATAAAAGTGCGAACCGTTATAAACGCGACACCTGTGGCACTGGCGGTTAATTGTGCCATTCAATCATAAGCCAAGTGATCCCACTATGGTTTGCAATAATGCCTTGAAATTGCTGATAATGCTTAGCAGGCGAAACCAGATGATGCACCGAGCATTTTTTGCTACATGAACGTGACCTGAACGTTGGTCGGGTTCTAGCCATCAGCGTACTGCTTCTTTGTTTTTGTCGCCCACTCGCATCCGCGCAACTCAAATCGAATTGAATGTCAACCACCTCGCGTGAGCCATTAATTTATGCATAATAAACCAATTTAAACCTCATTTTCTCTCTTTGTACTTCAATACACACCCCATACGACCATGTTGCCTGTTGTCCTATGCGTTCAAGATCATGTATTTATGTAAAATAAATTACGCCAACGAAAGATTATAACACTGGTGTTCGTCGAGATTATCAGTTGATAAAGAATCTACAAAATATTACAAACATGTACTTGTGGTTTTGACAACTGTACTATAGTCACATTCACATATCCTTCAAAACCTGGGCCTCGCGTCCGCTAGCTCATTTTGGGTCTTGGGCAATACGCCAGAGCAGTCCCAACGGCACTGTACACCTTGTTCGCCCCCTCCACAAGGTTGCTTCTGCCATACTGCGTCTTTCTTCGATATCCGCATCCTCGCAAAAACCGCACATTAACATCAGCCCATGTCACTTCACATCAACTACTTGGAACAATCTCTCGAGATCACACTGCAAGGTACCGCACTCCAAGAGAAAATCGAAGCATTCCCACCCTCCTTCCTTCCGTGCCTCCACACCTCGCTCCCCCACTAGGCACCGACGAAATCGTCCGCGTCGAGATTTCTTGATAAAATGTTATTCGGTAAACATGGCGGCACATACTGATAACTAGCGATATCAATGGAGTCCGTTCCATGTTAGTAATATGCCACGCGAGGTGTCTGAAGCTCAGATTTGAATGCAACTATGTATGTGACACTCAATTCGATTTTAATTAATAATAATGTGGGTTCAGCTCCTTTCTCCGCTACCTTACCGGTCACAAGGTTTGGTAGGCAACCTTCCAAGTCCCCTTTCCCCTATTATTACCCCCTCTACCTCGGGTTGGTTTGCTGTGCCTGCATGGGCATGGTGGGAGGAGGGTGATGGTGATGAGTTGCCCCTTTATTGGTGTCAGATCGGTGTCTTCTCCACTTTTTCGCGGTTTCTGGTGCCTTCGGCTGCATCTGGAGTACATCTGTTTTGGTGTGGCGCCTTCTTCCTTTTGCCGTCGCCAACAAGGTGCTGTCTCGGTGTATCTCGGGCTACGTAGGGAGTTGGCCGACCTTGGGCATCAAGTGCTCAGTGTAGGTTACCTGCAGGTCCTCGGTGCCTGTGGTGGGGCCCTCTGGCTTTGGCAAGCTTCCCGGCGAGTGCAGTTCTGGCGTAGGTGACTGCTTTTCGGGTGATGTCGGGATGGGAGGGGAGATGGCCGTCACAGATAGGAGAAAGGGCGATAACGGTGAACCAGTAGGGTGCCAGGCTGGGGGTGGTCATCGGGGCTGGGGCAGGTGCTGCTTCGGTGGGGCCTTTTGATTGGTGTGGTGTGGTTAAGTAGTAGGTGATACTCTTGGCTTCTTTTGGCGGGTAGCGGGGTGAGGCCCCAGTCGTCAGGAGGGGTCGGGGGGCCTGAGGTTATCCATTTTAGGCGTCTTGGCTGCACTCAACTGGAACCAGGAGCTGATACAGCAACATAATCGAGACCTGCAGGCTTAAGTAGTGGGGTATTGGGGGTTTCCTCCTGCCTCACGTGTAAGTCCTTCACTCACCTCGACTGGGAGAACCAGGCCCTACCTACCATATTGTGCTTTGATGAGGGTTTTTTCTTTGCCTGTCATTCTCTTTGGGGTGGCAGGGGCTATTCTATTTGGCTCGGGCGTGGCCTTGTACATACGTTGGGTTCTCGGGTGTACGCTTTCGGTCGTTGGTGTATGGTTGGGTTCCCCTGGTGGTAGGGA
>RBNI01001903.1:0-20468 GCA_003990745.1 Jimgerdemannia flammicorona | reverse complement strand
GATGCCAAAAAAAAAAAAAAAAAAAAAGATGACGCGCTGCACCTGTCAAGATAACCCTGTGAAGGAAGAGAAAACCCCTTTGGAATTGTCACAACCCGATCGCGAGATCCAATAGTATTCCCAAGTTTGCCACATACTTTTGTTCGGGGAAAAGTCGACCAATCGCAATCGAAATAAAGCAGGCCTTCTTATTGCAGAAGTAATTATGTCAAGCGCGTTATGACATATTGACAGATGATGCAAAAGGATTTAGAAGCTATCACTTCAAGATCAACAACCTCTTTACGTTCTACGAATTTGTCTCTCAAGGCATAAGATTTTATTGAGCGATAGTATGTATATAGATATGCATATGCTTAGGATTGGATGAATATGTGTAAGTTCCGGAATTTACAGGTGATCTCTAATTACTCTATCATAGCGCAAAAATGTACAAAATAAACGTGTAGGTTGGACACCTGTGACGTTAAGCGGAATAGTTGACGTAAAGGAAGTGGATAAGATAAAGGGAGGAGAGACGTGGAAGGGAGAGGGGGGATGGAGAGGAGGGAGGGGGGGGAGGGAGGGGGGGAGGGGGAAGGATAAAGCTTGTCCCATAATAAGAAATATGTCGCGTAGAGAGATACCGAAAGGGCATGACAATATCGGCAGAAAATCCACTGCCGCCGTGGAGCAGAAGCTCGTTTAGGGGGAAACTGGGCAATATTTAGTCTGGTGAACCTTACTTCTGCAGATCCGACATTTGACGTGATAAGGGTCGGTCGCGACGTCCATGCCATTGGCAACCCACTCGCATACTAAGGTTTGGGTCTCTATTGTAACCGTATCTCCGAGAACTGCGAAGGAGCGAATTTCCTGGGCATCAGTCATAGTGTGCAAGTCGCCTCTTTTGCCTGTTTCGGCCTCCATGTCCAGCACGATGGCTGGAGTGCTCGCTCCTTGCTTATCGGAATCGGAAAACCATTTGCCTATGACGGATCGGATCTCAGTTGCGATCGGATCTCCACGAGCCTCAAGGGAGTGTAACGATGGCACGCCATTGCATTCTTGGACGCACAGCGCGTAGCGGTTAATGTTAGCGTTGATCTGTGGTCTTTTTTGAGGTTTGGAGTCGCCGGTGCGCCGCTCGACGTCGCCGATCCAGAGGATGAACTTGAGGTCGCAGATTGCCTGCATGATGTCATCTTCGCTGGTCGAGGTCAGCTGGTTGCATCGAGACTCGATGACGGCGCGGTACGTATTGTCTCTAAAGCAAGGCCTGCCGAGTTGGCCGCAGCGAGAACATGAGAGGCCTTTGTGACATTGTTTTTTGTCGTACTTGCATCCAGCGCACGCCGTCCTGGGCGAGATCCGTTTTCGTGTGCTCACGATCACGGCATGGAGGCGGCATCGTCTCTTTTTCTTTAAACAGGCTGCGCAATCCCGATAACGAACGTCGCTGGTGCGGGCAGGAAGCGGACCGAAAGGAGGCGCATCCGAAATCGATGATGGTTCACTTGACGTGCCTTCATGGAGTTCGTCAATATTTGGTAGTGGCATGCTAATGTGAGATGCCAGGTGAAGTAAGAGGTTGTTTTTGCATGCTGAATGGGGACAGCGGAGGAACGCCTCCTGTTATATAGTATGTCTGATCACGAGTAGGTGTATATAAGCTGTATTACATCAGTTTCTGAATTTTTGTGACACCCTAGCCTGCCAAAGCGAGCGGGCGTGCAGACGGTTGGGGAGTTGCTAAAGCGAGCGGGCGTGCAGACGGTTGGGGAGTTGCTAAAGCGAGCGGGCGAGCAGACGGTTGGGGGGTTGCGGAGGGTTGCCAAAACGAGCGCTTATGCACGTGACCTGTTGGTGTACTGCGGAACCGAACCGATAGTTTGTCTACTCTACCATTGCTTGTCACACCCATGCAGATGAGCGTTACACTACCACGACAACCTCGGCCATTCTGTGCTGTCCTAGTTCTGGATAGTAAATTTATGATCTGAAAACCATGCCAATCCCCCTCCCCCTCCTTTTTATTAAACATATTTATGTGATTTGGTTCAAAAAAAAAAAAAAAAAAAAAAAATTGTTAAATCTTATTCGAATCCAGCGAGCCTAAGATTTGGGCGATGCGTCGTGACCTTATCCCTTCGGTGAACTGTTAATAATTCCAATAATTCCAGTCTGTGAGACAGCGGGTCTATGTGTCACTGTCACATTCATGCATGCATGCATCCGACGTGACTATCGTCACCCCACATCAGACATTAGAATACCTTGCCGATAAGAAAGGATGCTCGTAAACAGCGTGAGCCATGTGGCAACTAGGCTCGGTGAGTCACAATTAAGTGTCACAAAAGCTGATAACAAACAACAAATTGAGGACACAAGGACCCTATTGCTTTGCTATCTAACTTTTTGATCTTGAGAGCATCGTACGCCTCTTGGGGCGGGCCGGAATCGGGGGACCTCCTAACTGACCGACGTACAACCACGACCAATAAATAAATAAATAAATAAAATAAACAAGACCAAGACTCAGATTCAGACTTCCTATCTTAATAATTAAATCATACAATTACTATTATTGTTCATATGCTCGAGACAAACGGAACGCGTTATACTAAACGGTGCGGGCAAATTTAAAATCACTGAATATATCATTATTCAATAGCTTTTCCTTTGAACTTCCTTTACCAAACTCTTGACTTCCGCGAGACACCACCGGCCTATCATCCGGAAGCAGGCATAAAGCACAACCAAACCACACTGTAAAGTCGGGAAACTAAGACGACAGTTTTAAAAGATTATTGGCGAGGCCGGTGGATCTTCAGGGGAATTTTACTTTTGGGAGGTAGTGGGTCCGAGTAGTGCTGAACAGGACGTAGTTCAATAGGCATGTAAGGATGGATCATCTAAGCAGAGGGGCACCCTGCAGACTGCATTTGAACGATGTCGGCGTCAGTAGCCGAGCCCCTCCAAGAAAGACCGCGTCCTCGGCTGGACGGATCGTAAAGCGTCGTACGGGCAATGATCTAGTCAGGCAAGTATATACCCAAAAAAAAAAAAAATTCCGCCGACTCGCTTGGGATAATCTTTAAAGGCACCACGCAATCGAGACGGGCTTGCGGCGATTACCCGATCCAGCGCGACCACGGATCCCATGCGGCAACGATCTCATCCCTGCATTCCCAAACGTGGCGCCATGGTTCTGCCTGTCATTCCGCGCTTCGCCTGAACTTTATCTCAACCTGCATGTTGGACAAATTTGCATGCGTGCTGGTTGATTGATTGATATGCGAGCTCTCATACTACTGTTGTATGTAGGGCCCTACCTGGACTCTGACGTCTGTCGGCAAGCAAATTAATCCACCCCACAAATCCTGCTAGTTTTATTGCCCAGATTAAATTAAAACAAACCATGGGACTGTATCACGTACCCGTTGTTTATCAATTCTGGGTATAATCGACTGCATTTGTCCATCGGCTTATATATGTATCTTGCTGCATAATCTCCTTGCCTGTTATACCTTCCCGAACCATGCTTTTTGGCTCTCATGAACCTTATCTCTTGAATAAATGGATTTTGGCTGTCAAAATTAAGCCTTAGAGCATCTCCAACGGTCCTGCTAAATGCGTCGTTAAACTAAATGTAACGGGGCTGAGTCCCAAAACAGGCTCCAGAAGTGGGCTTGTAAATTTGACAAGCTTCCAAATATACCAGGATGGACCAATCTTCAAATTTATTCACAACACATTCTCCCCACATCCTCACAACCCTCATCACACCCCTTTCCCCATCCCCAACCCTCTCTATCAGGTCTCCTGGACCACAAGGCCCACTCCTCTCACACACACACACTCCTTGATTTATCTACTTATCAGCAGACCCTCATTATCTGGCTGACAATTCTGCTAACATCTCTACCAACATGAATGTCAACTCTCCCCTCTCCCTTGCTGAATTCTTTGATGATGATGATGAACTCTTTTTCCTCCAAAACACCCAAATTCTCATTATGTCCACTATTTCTATACTTGTTATAGAACATGATAGTTCTGTTATAGGTTACCAGTATATTGACAGAAACCATCTCACAGATCATGAGCAGCTCTACAATAACTACTTTGCAAACAACCCAACATATCTAGAGAAGTACTTCTGATACTGTTTTCATATGTATCACCACCTTTTTCTCCAGCTTATCAATGTTCTTCAAGAATCTGACACTTACTTCATTCAAAAACAGAATATAGTAAAAGTTCTTAGTCTATTACTATTGCAGAAGATCACTACTGCTATCTGTATACTCACATATAAGATATCTACTGATGCTATAGATGACTATATATAGATTAAAGAAAGTACTATATTGGAGAGTTTGAAGAGATTTTGCAAAAGAATGATCAAGGTGTTTGGAAAGAACTATTTACAGTCTCTGATAGTAGAGGATATTGCAAAGTTATTAGCTGTTATAGATATATAAGAGTTTTTAGGATACTGAGATCACTGGATTGTATGTATTAGATATGGAAGAATTGCCCTACTATTTAGTATAGACAGTTCTCAGAAAAGAAAAAGAAACTAACTATTATCTTAGAGATAGCCACATTTTATAATCTCAAGATTTGATATACCTTCTTTGATATACCAGGCTTATATAATGATATCAATATCCTCAACTGTTCTTCTCTCTTCCAAAACCTTACTAAAGATCAGACACTAGTCACCATCTTCTCTATCAATGAGAATAACTATAAGTTTAGCTACTATCTTACTAATAGTATTTATTCTCTATGAGTAATATTAGTATAGATCATTTCTATACTATAGGGTCTAGTAAAGATACATTATACAAAAATATAAGAAGCTATATATAAGAATGTAGAGCATGTGTTTGGGGTACTGTAGGTATGGTTTACAATTATTTGAGAACTGGTATAATTCTGAAATAAAGAGAATTTATACTATATTATAATTATATATATTATTCTGTACAATATAATAGTTAAGGATGAGCAGAATGAGAAGAAATTGGAAGCCAAGTATAACTCCTCAGAAAATCACCAATCAGTCTAGTAAGAGTAATCACTTAAAGTCTTTTTTAATTACTACTATCAAATCTGAAATCATGAAGTCTATTATCAACTTTATAATAATCTTATTATACACTTATAGAAGAGAGAAGAAAATATATAAATTGATTAATCACTCATAGTTGATTATATTATTAATATAGTTTCTATAAATAAATCTAATTTATATATAGTCATAATGTTTTTATATATAAAAAATCCCCAATTAAAGATATCTATTCTTCTGTATAATCCTCCTTCACTTGGTCAGAACTATCTTCCTCTGCAGATTATAAACTCTTTTTAATTCTCATTTATCTCTAAGATATCCTTTAATATAATTAACTTATCTAGAGTTTCATTCTTATAACAGATCTCCTTTGCTATCAAATCTCTATTGCTCACTACTCTCTGCAATACTTCCTCTATCCTCTCTCTCTTTCTCTTATTTTTCTCTTTTATAGACCTTCCTACTCATCAGGAACTCTTCTCTCTCCTCATCTGTTACTGCAGAATCATCAGTCCTACATATATACTTATAGAGAGTTTTAAACCCTTTGGAGTTCTTGGGGGCCTCTTCATGATACAAAAGTCCTTTTACTTCTTAATGTCCTTGAGGATATTCCAGCAGTAGTTGAGCAAGAAGATAGAATTGACAGTAGTGAGATAAAGATACTTTACATCTAAGATCTAAAAATATTTGAAAAATTGGATGAAATATACCCTTGTCTCAGACTGTCTCCCCACTTCACCTCATCCTCCTTCTCACAAATAAAGTACCTTGTTCAGGATCATCTCCTTACTTTTCTTACAGCTCTCAATTTGGGCCATAGCACTGCAGAATTTGCTGATCACTTTCAAGATGAAACCCCAGCAGTTGGACAGCAAGTTCTCATTCTCTGGGATGGAGAAGTTCTTCCTCTTCCTCTTCTTAAGGTCAGGGGGTGGGGGCAAGAAGAGGTGTGAGGAGGTTGTTGAGGAGGAACTGGTGAAATTGGCAGGAGAGTGTGCCAAGTCATCAGTTATGCTTAGGAAGTGGGAGGTGGAAGGTCATGAAATGTACTTATTTTATGCATTTGCCTGCACCACTATATTTGGGGGGACTGATGTGCATCTCACCCTGTATTGGGCTTAGCACCTTGAAAATCAGCTATATTTTAACGAAAAATTTAACAGATCCGTTGGAGATGCTCTTAGACCAACCATCTAAATTTTCCATCGTAAGCCACCTGTTTTCCCAGCTTAACAGGTAACCAATTACATTCCACGTTAAGTGCCTAATTTCCCTGCAGAACATATTCCTCTCTCAGACAAGCCTCCGTGTTTCTATCCATTAACCATGTATGCCGGGCTCTGTGCTGCATAGATTCTAGCTCCTAAGCTTCCTGTCCTCCAGGTTCCCGCAGTCAATACTTTGAACCTCCATGCAAACGCGGCTACATGAGGTGGAGTGGGTATAGCGTTGAACCAACCGAGCCTCCCGGGTTTGACAATACCGACGATGGATGCCAAAAACCACGTTTTCCCCTTCCGTCATGCATCATTGGGACTTTTGATAATCTTTTTATATTTGCAAAAAGAAGGTACGGACAACCGGCTGAGGGTTTATTTTGTTCGATCTGGACTGTATCACCCAAAACAAATGTGGAAGACCTGCGCTTTGGTCCCAACCTTGTGTTAGGTATGCATTTCCGCTTGGTGTGCGGCTTGCAAGGAGCGGATCTTAATTCTCAGACAAGAGCTTTCTCAAAGTCCTCTACTAAGCTACCAACGTTTATTTATTCTCAATTGGAATTTGTAAATTATTCAGATTATCAGTTCCGCAGCTTCGCAGATCGATCACGCATGCAGTCACGTAATCATAGGGAGCGGTGGGTAATGCAATCATGTATATATATATATACAATCAAGAGAATATGGAACGGCCATTAAGCGCGTCCTTTTGTTAACGAGTTGCAAGTATGTTAACCGCCGCTTTTTACCTTACGTACGTGACCCGGTGGCTGCACACAGCCAACCTACCTTTCGTTCTCGACTTCGCTGAAGAAATTGCGTTTCCCACCTGATGCGAGAAAAAGTATCTGAACGAATGGGTTAATTTACTATTGAACACATGGCGGAGACAGCAGAGGGCTTGTTAACAGCTGAATAATATTAAATCTATAAACCTTAAGCGAATATATTCATACTTCATCTCCGTTGCTTTCTTTAAATTGGTTCAATATTTCAGGCGCGGGACTCAGTACGGATATCGGTCAAAGGATGCATACGAATGAGATTCTGAAAGAACAGGGGACGTAGACTTATTGCTTTTATTATGACGTGGGTAAACATATCTAGTATACTATAAATCAAATTGGTATACAATCTTGGCATAGACTGTGATAGAAATAATAAACTTCGGAGCCGGACAAAATTCATAGCAAAGTCACTATATGTCAAAACGAAGCATGAATGATCGCATTCAGTTCTCAAATTCACCCAGATCGTCTTTTTCGTTTGCACCTCTCCGGCACTGGAAATCGACGTCGCCTATATCCACCTCCGTATCTAGCACGACGGTGTCCTCTATCCGTCGGCAAGCCACTCGCATACGAAGGTTTGGGTCTCTGTTGTAATAAACCTCAAAGAAGATAATCTCCCGGGTATCAGTTATGGTGTGTCGCCTGTTTCGGCCTTCCTGTCGAGCGCAATGGCTGGCGTGCTCGCTCCTTGCTTATCGGAATCGAAAACCATTCGCCTATGACGGATCGGATCTCTGTTGCAACCGGATCTCCATGAACCTCGAGGGAGCGAAGCAACGGCACGCCATTACACTCCTGGACGCATAGCGCGTAGAGGTTAATTTTGGCATTGATCTGTGCCTCCTTCGAGGTTTGGAGTCGCCAGTACGCCGCTCGACGTCGCCGATCCCGAGGATGAACTTGAGGTCGCGGATTGCCTGCATAATTGGTCAAGGTCAACCGTTGCATTCGAGACTTAATGATGGCGCGGTACGTATCGTCTCCAAACCAAGGCCTGCCGAGTTGACCGCGGTAAAAGAACATGAGGGGCCTTTGTGACATTGCTTTTTGTCGTACTTGCATCTAGCGGACGCCAGTCTGGGCGGGATTCGTTTTCGTGTGCTCATGGCCACGACATGGAGGCGGCATCGCCTCTTCTTCTTTAGATAGGCTGCACAATTCCGGTAACGAACGTCACTGGTACGGGCAGGAAGCGGGAAAGGATCCGGTCGGCGGTGCATCCGAAATCGTTGACATGCTTTCATGAGTTTCGCCAATATTTGGTGATGGTGTGATGCTAACGTGAGATGCCAGGCGAATTAAAAGGTTGTCCGTCTCTCTGAAGTCCTGAATAGGGACAGCGGGGGAACGGTGATATGCTGTCGTGAATCTCGTTGATATGAGCGAGGACAGCATCCATTCCCTCGGAGATGGAGATTGCATTTGGACATTCTGGTCAAGGGCAACAGAAATCAGAAAGGTTCGTAAGTAACATGTCGTTGATATGATGAGGGTCGGTATTGGCAACGGTGTAGTAGACGGCACCACGCTGGCTGATCACAACGGTCTGAGCCTGAATCTTTCCCTGGGTCTGAGTCTTGGTCTTGGTGTATTCCATTTTTTTTTTTTTTTTTTTTCAACCAAAAATTAGATACCGAAACATAGGATCTACCTTTGCCTGAGTCAACCTCAAAGTAGGTCTCTTGTCGTTTAGGAGGTTAGCAGCCCGGGTCATGGCTCACTCTGCATTGGCGGCTTTTGCTGGTCAAGACAGGCATCCTTTCTTACCAAGGGCTTCCCAGCAAGTAATCTGACGCGGCTGGGTTGATGTAGGACGACGTCGGGTTAGTGACTAGATAAGCTCCAATAGTTACATCGGTCCGGAGTCTGAAGTTTTTAATAGTGGAGCTTTGGTGAAGTTGAGAGTAAATGATGGAATGACGTGTCATCCAAATTTGATGGTCTTAGGGTCCACTAACATGGACTTCCTATCGAATTTAAGATAAAAAAAATGAAGATAATTTACTATATTATTATTATTATTATTATTTGCAAATATCATATAAATGTTGAAAGGAGGGAAGGGAAAAAAACTTGCTGTGGAGGATGACATAGTTTTTATATCATAAAGTTACCATCCAGGACTAGGACAGTACAGAATGGCCAACAGGTTCTGGGTTGTCGCGGTAGTGATTGCATGGGTGATCGGAAAGTGTAACAAGGGACATGTAATTGGTGGTAAGAGTAGAGAGCGACACAAATGGCCGTGATCAGTTTTTCTCTAAATTGGGCATTCCACCATTGAAAGCATCTTTAACTGCGACTACTACCCACAATTTATGGTTCAAGTAATTAATTATATATCGGTTCCGCAGTATACATAAACTTGAGTTATCGGTTCCGCACTATAGACTAAATTAAAGCATGCAGTAACGTGATCATTCACCAATGGGGAAATCGGGATATTCGCTTTGGGTAACTGCTCTTTCACTTTGGGCATCAGCTCTTTCGCTTTGGGTAACTGCTCTTTCACTTTGGGCATCAGCTCTTTCGCTTTGGGATACTGCTCTTTCGCTTTGGGCAACTGCTCTTTCGCTTTGGGCACCTGTTCTTTCGCTTTGGGTACGCTTTGGGCACCTGCTCTTTCACTTTGGGCACCTGCTCTTTCGCTTTGGGCAACTACTCTTTTGCTTTGAGCAACTACTCTATTGCATTGAGCAACTGCTCTTTCACTGGGTAACTGTACTTTTTTTTTTTGGGCAACTGCTCTTTCACTTTGGGCAACTGCTCTTTCACTTTGGGCAACTGCTCTTTCGCTTTCTGGCAGTTGTCACAAATTTTTTTAATACGTGATCAGACAATACTATATAACAGGAGGCATCGATTTCATCGACAAAACATTTCCCCCTTACCCCAACCTCTTCCAACAACATGTTACTTTCGAATCTCTCCGGCTTCTGTGGCCTTTGCCCAGAATTCCCAAAAGCAATCTCTGTCTCCGGGGTCCTCACTCATAACGAGATACACGACAGTATATCACCGTCCCTCCCCCCATATTCGGCATGCAAAAAGGTCCTCAGAGGGATGGACAACCTCCTAATTCACCTGGCGTCTCACGTTAGCATCCCACCACCAAATATCGAAGGCACGTCAAGTGAGCCGTCAACGATTTTGGATGCGCCACCGGCTGATCCGAATCCTTTCCCGCTTCCTGCCCGCACCAACGACGTTCGTTACCGGGATTGCGCAGCCTGTCTAAAGAAGAAGAGGCGATGCCGCCTCCATGTCGTGACCATGAGCACACGAAAACGGATCCCGCCCGGAACGGCGTGTGCTGGATGCAAGTATGACAAAAAGCGATGTCACAAAGGTCCCTCATGTTCTCGCTGCGGCCAACTCGGTAGGCCTTGCTTTGGAGACGATACGTACCGTGCCGTCATCGAGTCTCTATGCAACCAGTTGACCTCGACCAACGAAGGTGACATCATGCAGGCAATCCGTAGCTTCAAATTCATTCTCTGGATTGGCGACGTCGAGCGGCGCACCGACGACTCCAACCCTCAAAAAAGGCCACAGATCAACGCCAACATTAACCGTTACGCGCTGTGCGTCCAGGAGTATAATGGCGTGCAGTTGCTCCGCTCTCTCGAGATTCGTGGAGGTTCGGTCGCAACAGAAATCCGGTCCATCATAGGCAAATGGTTTTCCGATTCCGATAAGCAAGGAGCGAGCACGCCAGCCATCGTGCTGGACATGGAGACCGAAACAGGCGAAGGAGGCGACTTATACAACATGACTGATGCCCAGGAGATTCTCTCCTTCGAAACCTTCGTATACGAGTGGCTTGCCAACGGCACGGACGTCGCGACCGACCCTCATTACATCAAATGTCAGATCTGCAGAAGTAAGGTTCACCAAACTGAATATTGCCCTGTTTCTCCCTGAACGAGTTTCTGCTCTATGGCGGCAGTCGTTCCTTTTCTTCCGTCGTTTCCTGCCGATACTGTCATGTCCTTTCGGCAACGCATTTCTTAATCTTTCGGACAAGCTTGATCCTTCCCCCTCCCCCTCCTCTTCCTCCCCTCTCTCTCTTCTCTTATTCTCCTCCTCAACACCAACTATTCCGCCTAACGTCCTAGACGTCCAACCTGCACGTTTTTTATGTTTTATTTTCGCGCTAGGATAGCGCAATTAGACTGTAAATTCCGAAACTTACACATAAGAGCATATGCATATCTTATACATAATATTATACATATATATATACATACTATCGCGATAGAGGAGCCCAATAAAAGTTTTATGCGTTGAGAGTCAAATTCATAGCACACGAAGAGATTGATCGATGAAAATCTTGAAGTTGTAGCTTCCTTTTATTCTTTTGCATCATCGATTTACACGTTATAACGCGCTTGACATGATTGCCTTCGCAACAAGAAGGCCAGGTGATTGGTCGACTTTTTGTTGAATACTGGGCAAGCGTGGGGATCTCGCGATCGGGCCATGGCAGTTCGAAATTGGTTGATAGGGATTTTTTTCTTCCTTCACAGGGTTACTTTTGGCAGGTGTACGTGGTCTTTTTTTTTTTTTTTTTTTTTTTTTTTGCATCCAAATTCTGCAAGCTACAGACCCTAATCGAGGATTGAGGGATTGTTCGTGCAACCATGCACGTATATACGTAATCTTTAATATCGGAAAAGGAAAGCATCTCCGTTTTGAAGGAGCAGCTGGAAGCTAAGTGATCGCGAGGATGACAATAGGATCATACTTTTTCAGGGAAAAGAAACAATCTGTGCAAGGAAGCTTAACTCTCAATAATTTGCACTACGATGGCAGGTTGACACTAGTTTTTCGGATAAATGAGGCGGCCACTTTTAAAATGTTACCTCTGGTGGCTTAGTATGCGAACTGTATCCTGGGTGTGGCTTGGTGGAGGACAAAATTGTTTTCTTTTTCTAACGTCACACTTCCATTCCGCCAATATAATCATGCTGGCCGTTATCCTCCAACAAAATCCTCCTCCAGGGGAGACTTCCTACAAGCATAGCGTTTCTGTTGAGAACCTTCCTATACCAAAAATCGAGGCTGGCCAAGTCCTCGTCAAGCTGCAGGCTGCCGCTTACAATCACCGGTATGGAGGTTATTTTGCAGACTTCCAATCACGCACGACCCCTGGCCAGGGCGCCCAGGGCTGACCATTCTCTTTTTCGAACTGGATAGTGACGAATTCATTCGCAATGGCCTCTATCCCGGCATCCAAGTGTGTTAGAAATTTCCCGTTCTACTTGGAATCACGCAAATGAGCATTTTGATTAACCATTGCGCTTTACACGAGTTTTCTCTCTCTCTATCACATTGATCTGAATTAACATTCAGTTCGGCTCCACCCTGGGATCTGATGGCGTCGGTATCGTTGTCGATGGTGATGACGAGCTGACTGACCAGCGTGTCATCATCTGCCCTGGTGTAGGGTGGGAAAAGGACCCGCGCGGGCCCGAGGGCAAGTACAGGATTCTGGGCTTGCTGCCACTGCCCGGTAAGTAATCTTGAGTAATCTTGTACACATGTAATGAGGGTCAGGTATTGGAACACTGTGCCCGACCGCTTATTGGCAACGGACAATACCTACCACATATGCTTTGCTTGGATCATCTCTCTTCCATGAAGGTACCTTCGCCGAGTATATTGTCGTTCCGCGCAAGGATGTTTTTCCAGCCCCAGCTCACCTCAGCATTGCCGAGGCAGCCGCTCTCCCGCTTGCCGGATTGACTGCGTGGCGGTATGGTCTTCCGTATTATCGTGGTGTGACATTAGATTCGATATTTTGCATCTCCTCAACCAATCTGGCCTTCTAATGCTGATAATACTTTATATCCTCACAGAGCAACTTTCACAAAGGCCAACGTCCAAAGCGGCGACTACGTCCTCATCACTGGCATTGGTAAGGCATTGTGATACGATGTTGTCTTCCTATTCCTAATTCTAATTTCAGTAAACAAATTAAGTAAACTACTGAACTCATCCGCATCACCTCCAGGCGGTGGTGTTGCCCTCACTGCCCTTCAATTCGCGGTCTCCGTTGGCGCAAACGTTTACGTCACCTCATCTGATGATAACAAGATCAAACGTGCCGTCGAACTCGGCGCTAAAGGAGGAGTCAATTATAAAAATGGTGCGTTCTATACCGTCCGTTTGCATTTTTTTCCTTAATTCTCGGAGTGGATCACGACTGACTTATCCATTCACCTGATAATATTCCCTGTAGACGCCTGGCCCAACCACCTTCGCAGCCTTCTTGGCTCTAACCTCCTCCACTCCATCATCGATGGCGCCGGCGGCCCGCTGCATCCTAAGTACCCCGCGCTCATGCGCCTGGGTGGCATAATCTCCGTGTATGGCATGACGGTGGCCCCTCAGGTCACGTTCACCATGTCGGCCGTGCTCAAGAACGTTGATCTCAAAGGCAGCACCATGGGCTCGCGCGCCGAATTCGAACAGATGGTGCGGTTCGTGAATGAGCATAGGATCCGGCCAATTGTAAGCGGCGTGTGGAAGGGGTTGACGAAGGAGAACGTCGAGGCCGCATATGAGGTTATGAGGTGAGTATGTTTCGTATTTCTTCGAATGATATCGAAAGTTGCTCTTATGCCTGACACAATCGCTCGCATTGAACTCTAGGAATGGGAAGCAATTCGGCAAGCTCGTTCTGGAGTTTGATGCTGCGCAGAAGCTTTAAAATGCAGTATCCTGAACTAGTTTGTGTCACACGTAATGTAACACATAAATCCATGACTTCTCTTCAATGCAATTAAAGTTCCCTTCGTAAATATGGGAAAAAGAAAATAAAATGACAAAGTAAATTTTAAGAGAAAAGCGCTGTATGATCTATTAGGGACACAACAACCAGGAAAGAAAACACAATTATGTTTATTACATTCATTCACTTCACTCCCCTGTAATCCCCGACGATCCACCTCGTCTCACGGCCACAATCGTACTCGAAGTCGCCATTCGATACCTCAACCTTGAACGCGTCCACCACAACCGTGCACAGATCGATGAGGTCCTCCTTTGTCCATGACTTCGATGGTATTTGTTCTGTCTGTAAAGTGAATGGACGTACATTGAGAATCCCCTCACACAAATCGCAGACAAGTAAAGAGCAATGACAAAGGGAGGGACACGTACCAGTTGTTTGTACCCTAATGTTCATCTTCACTTCGGATAGATGCGGAATTGATGTTCAGGTCCCACAATATTCCAACCGTTATATTCGAAAAGCAAAAACAAGTTCTCGCTCTTTCCATTTCTCGCACACCTCCCTGCACATACATTCACATTTCTTCCCCCTTCCTCGCGCTCCCGATTCGGCGAAGACAAACGAAAGAAAAAATCGACTCACTTTTTAATTAGCATCACAACGCATTACCCAGTGTATGGTCCTCGTCCTTAAGCGAAAAAGTCATGGAAGTGTGGTTACTGTGGCTAGTATGCGGTGACGTATAGTGCGCCAAGTCTGTCAGCCTACGGCGGAAGTCCCAGAAACGAGTCACACAGGAAATATAGTGACATCACTCTCATCAACCAATAGAAGTCACCAAATTGGGTGACATCACTAGCCAAAAATGAGTTTTCAAAGGCTTATCCTTCTCAAAGTAGGCGTCAAAAAAATTTTGACTATGGACTTGGAGTTTTGGGAACTTGGTTGAGTCACTGTCACATTTTCGTAATCTCATCTAAATATAGTGCTTCTGGGTCCCCCAATTTTTGGATCCCCATGCGCATGTCAAATGATGGCAAACTTCCGTTCTGGGTCCTTGTTGACCATAACGTGAGCCAAAAATCCTGCATAGGCTTATCGCGAAAAGGGTCGCATGCGAAAGCATGTGTATGACCTAAACCGTAAGGAATCGAGAATTGTCTAGCTGTCAAAACCGAATATCAGCCACAGGCTAACCGAACTCATCAATGATCAACTGCCAACTTTTTCCTCAACAAACGATCTTCGGATGCTGCACACAGGAAGCGAGAGCAGTGCGTTAACATTAAAATATTGTATATACCTGAGGAAATGTATATACCAAATCCATTAGCTTTGACGAAAAAGAGCGGCGTCACAAAGACTATATTCCAAATTGTTTCCTAAACGAGGGATTTGATTCATCCGCCTTTTCGCAACGCTTGCTTTGCTGGTGAAATTACTTTCTTTTGCAGGATATTTACAATGACGGCCGTGTGTCTTCTGCTCTTTATATTAAATATATCCAGCCTCTTCCGTGAACCTGTTTGAACATGCACAATATCATTTTGCCGGAATGCGAATGGTTGAAACTTTAAACCAATTTCTATTTCCCTCTAAAAGTTCTATCTTGTCAATTTAAACTTATCTAACAATGCATTATCAATGGGACGGATACACCAGAAAGTTACGGCCTCTAGAATTGACAAAATTACGCTCGGGACTCATGCCATTAAAAAGAATATGTAGAAAGGTCAAGAAGTGACAAATCAGGACGTTCGACAATATCGCGCATTTTGATAACCTCAACTCTGCCCCAAAACAGTCCTCATCTTTGCCCTATTGATCGCCTTCCCTTTGTTGTGATCGGACGTCTAAAATGACATCATCACTCAATCTTGGTCGATAATTGAAGCTCGCAATCGGCTGCAAGAAAACTAAACAAACGTGAATGAGGAGTAGTGACTCAAAAGGATTTGAGTAAACGTAGTCGAAATTCATTAGGGACCGAAAGCTTTAGGATCGGAACCTCACTGGTACAGAAATCGCTAAGGGTGCATCGATGCCATAATAATAATAGAACTTTCCTTGGATCTCGTGGCTATTTGCTACAAACAAACTATATACGGATACTGGCTGAAGCTAAGGCACAGCTCTCGCCGTGTTCGAGGTCATTTCAGAGAGTGTTTGTCTGAGCATTACGATCCGCTCCAACTTAAGCCACACACAAGCCGAAATACATACTCCGACACAAGGCTGGAACCAAAGCGCAGATCTGTTTGGGTGACACGAGCCTATCGAGCAAAACAAAGCCTCAGCCGGTCATACGTACCTTCTTCTGCAAATATGGAAAGATCGTCAAAATCTCTAATGATGCACAACGGAAGGGAAAAACGTGGCGTTTTTTGGCACCCGTCGCTCGTACTGTCAAACTCGGAAGGCTCGGTTGGTGCAACACCCGATCTATCCCACGTAGCTGGAGTTGCAAAGAGTAAATTTGGAGAACGGGACTAGAACCTATGGAACGCGGAGCTCGGCATACAATTCTTTTACATGGTTAATTGGATAGCAACATCGTACACGCAGAGGGTTAGGAATATATTCTGCTAATGTGAGATTGTATGGGGAGCCAATAGTAAACAATTCGTTGCAGCGGCAAGTTCAATGAGAAATATTAATGTTCGCACTCGCATCATAGGGATACCTGTTAAGCTGGGAAAACATGTGGCTCACGATAGAAATTTAGATGGTTGGTCCAAGCCTTGATTTTGACCCTTTATTCGAGAGATAAGGGTCATGAGAGCTGCGGATTCGTTTTCGGACATTCCGCGATTTTTTTTTCCTCTCCTCAAAACACGCTTGTCCATTTCCAACGGCCCTAATTGTAAATATTTATCATCTCCAAAGAATTAGGATTCGAAGTTCTGACGACACAATGGTCTACTCCCCCTTTTTTTTTCGGGCATTCTGCTGTTAGGATGAAACGCATGTTAAACTAAAAGAAGTGACGAGAGGGGGAAAGCAATGGCAGGGGAGAATCTCTCCAATGGATAGCGACTGCTGTCGGCAAGTAAACGGTCCCAAAAATCATATGATTACGCTAGCAAGTTTCACGTCGACGTATAAATCCTCCGATGTCACACTGATTTAGTAGTTTTCGAAAAAACGGAGTTTGGCCTTATTTACCGGAGATTTTAAACTAGACCAGGTTTCTGCCATTTTCGTGTGGTCGGCAGTACTGTCTACCTGTCATCGAAATTTGAAATCACTGAGGCTCAATTTGGTTATATGCTTCCTTGTTCTTTTCGTGTCCTATTTTTATCCTCGCGACCATTTGACTCCCGGCTGCTCGGGAAATTAAAATTATGTATATAAATACGTGCACGGTTGCACGAATCCACTCAATTAGGGTCTGAATTTGGATGTCAAAGAACCTTATCGACCAATTGGGAACTGGCATGGCCCGTTCGCGAGATCCAATCGTATTCTCAGGCCTTCTCCTTATTGCAAAGGTAATCATATCAAGCGCGTTATTATGTGTAGATCAAATACCTTTAGATGATGCAAAAGGGCAAATTGATCTCACCAAATTTAAATCAAGTCTGAGGATATCCCCAAGAAGGAACTTTCTTAGATACCTTTTTTGACTCTCGCATAAAATTTTATTCGGCTGATAGTATGTATATAGATATGTATAATGTTTTGCATATGCTTAGGATTGATTGAATGCCTATGTGTAAATTCCGGTTTACAAGTGATCTCTAATAATCCATCAGGGAGCAAAAATTTACAAATAAAATAAAAATGTGTGGGTTGGACGCGCCGTGTGTTGAGAAAGGGAATAAGAGAAGGGGAGGGGAAGTAGAGGAGGGGAAGGAGAGGAGGGGAAAGAGAGAGAGGAGGGGGAGGAGAAGAGGGGAAATACGTCGCGTAGGGAGATACTGAAAGGGTATGACAATATCGGTAGAATATCCAGACAAGGCGGACGGAAGAAAATGGTGGACGGAAGAAAAAGGAGTGACAGCGCCGTAGACCAGAAGATCATTTAGGGGGAAACAGGGCAATATTTGGTCTGGTGAACCTCACTTATGCAGATCTGGCATTTGGTGACAGGATGGTTGAATCGGAGGTAGGGGTTGGCACGGCGCCGAGCCATATTCCTGGCCATGACGAGTTCAACCAGGGTCTTAACTCGGCGAATTTGGGGCTTGGAGTCTTCCATCCAGTGTTCCATTTTCTTTCTTTTTACATAGGGTCTACCTTTGCCTTTAAATTCAAATGCTCTGTTTTGGAAGGTTAGTTGTTTTGTGACATACCGGGCCTAGTTGCCATATGGCCCACTCTGCATCGGTGACTTTGACAAGCATCCTTATCAACTCAACAAGTAGGACGACGTCGATCAGATAAGCTCCGATAGTCATGTCCATCGTCCCGAGTCTAATTTTTTTAACAGTCCACCAAAAGGATAAGAGAGTTAAGGGCAGTTCGATACAAACTTTGATTTCGATGATTGGTTTCGCTTGATGATCTCGATCGCGCGGGTGGCGTGCTAATGTATTATCTTATTTCTTCATGAAAATACATATGAAGTTAAAGTTATAAAAGAGTGGTGCATGCTCATAGAAATATGGAATTTTTTTTCTTTTCTTTTTCTTTTTTGTATTTTCAGTAAGACAGCTGCACAACAGCTAGTAAACTAAAAAAAAACAAAAAAAAACAGTCGAGCTGACGATGTTGTGTTATGCAATTGCAAATCCCAGAGAGCAAGCAAAGACTTGGTAACATGCAATAACATTTGCATATGCATGTACAGGTTGGAAAAAAAAAACCCCCCCCTTTCTGTCGCCTATCGATTTGACAGTAGTCTCTCATATCCCGCGGCGGTTGGGACCCAATCCAGATAATATTTACTGTGTGTCATTAAAAAGGGGAACCAGTACGAGCATCTCGCAGAAACGAAAGCCACAACACAACAGACTCATTCTTGTTTCTGTTCTTCTTTGATTCATTGACTGCCGCGCCTTCGGCGTATCTCTCCCCGCCCACCTCAATAGATGTATTGGAGCGTGTGTGGGAAGGCACGCGCAAGTGTTTTTGTGTTGTGACGAACCAAAAAGGCGTTAGTCTTATGTTCGCCAAGGGCCATCCAACGAATTCGTGCCATTGGACAAGGCAAAACATTTCGATGGTCCCGGGCGTAACGGTTGTGCGCGGACACGAACGAGATATGAACTGGTTCCTAAACTGGTCGGGGGTTGCCTGATTCTGCATTTCATCCGTACATAGGTATTGGTGTCGTTATGTCACCTAAAGAGCCAGCTACCCGGCACAAGTTACGTTGAACGATCGCCAAGTGTGCCCCAATCTGGGATGCTCATCGGTGAGTTACTGGAAGGCGGTAGTTAAACGTAGTGTTTGTGATGTTGCCGAAAAGTGCATGAGATTGTGCGGGTAAGTTTGTGAGGCGTAGAAGCAAGATAAGGGAGAATTGTCCCAGAACTCCTGCCACCTTGGCATCGCGGTTCGAAATGTCGAAATGGCGGTTCTTATCATGGATGAAAAAACCGAGCGAGGGGGGAAATGGGTTGCTAGCTGAAAGATAAAAGAACATAGCAACCGCGACAGTGCCATTCTGGCTGCTATTGCAATGCTTGGGTTCCGCCCGATTTGTTGTCTTTAACGGACTAACACCACGGATCACGAGACGGATACAAAGTTGTCAGCCGGTAAACTTACAAATTCGTGCGATCTACGTTTGACCCCGATGCCCCGACTCGTTTCCAAATGAACCACATCCCCTTATGGCGGCAGTGATTGACGAATACCCGCGATTTACGATGCATTTCCTTCTGGAACCCTTCACATCGTTCGGTGCAGTGCCTGCGGCGCACCAGAAGCGGCTAATGTATTGTCGCTACTATATTGCATTTCTGAATTTAGGTTGATCGACGCCCCTTTTTTCACATGCAATATCAATAGGCTCCCCTTCAATTATGACAGATGCGCCAAACTTACATTTTCGCTCTAGACGATGGTGTGGGACATGCATAATATATTCCCGGTCAATGTTGGCGTGACTATATTGTACACAATCAAAAGGGTTCAAAATTTGACCGAAAACAATGGAGAAAGAAATGAGATAGAAGAACAGAATGAAAGCAAAAGAGGAGTTCAATCACAAGGAAGGAATATGGAAAGTGGGAGGAAAAGGGACCAAGCCGAAAGTGAGCGTGGGAAACCGCGGGAACCGCGGGACTGCCTCAACCATTTGCACGTATCTGGACCGTGCTTTCCATGTCCGGTGCCATCGGCTCCGTTTCGAAACAAGGGCTGTCGAATGACAAAAAGCCTATCCAGACAACGGTCGCAGTGCGGGCGGCGCTCGCGTTGTGCCCCCTGGCCAGTTGGTGGCGAGTAGGGATATAATTAATTAATAGCCGATCGATTTTTTTTTTTATCGCATTGTGGCGCAGCGTCCTCTGATGTCAAATCTTTAGCTGTCCTTATCTTTCAAAATGAATTTGTTTCTTAAATATTTTATTTGTTTATTATTATTTATTTATTTTATTTTTACCAGAATTGCGAAGCGGAAAATGTGAATCTAAACGTGCCAATTCCAGGTTCCTTTTTTTATTATTATTATTATTATTTTTTTTTTTTTTTTTTTTTTT
>RBNI01001902.1:0-20471 GCA_003990745.1 Jimgerdemannia flammicorona | reverse complement strand
AAAAAAAAGAGGCAGTCACAAGCTGCCAAAAAGTCTGAGTTCAGGTTAGAGGGTGCTTCTGGCAGTCAGAGGGTGCTTCTGGCAGTCAGAGGGTGCTTCTGGCAGTCAGAGGGTACTTCTGGTGGTCAGAGGGCATTTCTGGTGATTGGAGGGTGCTTTCAGCAGTTGAAGTCCACTACAGATTTGGGCCCTATTGCTAGTTTGGGTCCTATGAGCACCCTGGTCCTATACCACAATACTATACTGATGGTACTACAGAGTAGAGCCAAGGGGCTGATAGGGCTCTACATAATGGCTAAACTAGTGCTACAGAAAGAGGTGCCCAGCCCAACCTCCTACAAAAGACTGCTCAATCTGCACAAAATGACTGCCTAATTCTCATGAAAGATTGCCTAACCCTTACAAAAACTGTGGGGATAGGGTAGTGAGTGGAAGTACTGTAAACTTATTGATAGACTAGTAATAAAGGCAGAGTCTAAGCTTCTATAAAAAAAAAAAAAAAAAAAAAAAACAGCTCCACCCACTAGTCCCAGGCCTTGATGAGCCTATCATCTATTGTAAGTATGATAACTGTTGTATCCAAGCTCCCCTTGAAGGTAATGGTGCTGTAGTGGTTATGTGGTTAGAATAGAACAGCTATGTTAGCTACAAACAGGACCCCAAAACTATAGGTGAGATTGTACCAGACTTTACTGCTATCCTCCCAGGTTGGGCCCTTCCTTTCCAGAATATAAAACATTACTGGGGTGACATTGTTGTCTGTATGTGTGGGCAGAGAAATGTTGTGCTCAATATATCCTGATGTGACATAAGCATATAGTTGGCAGTACCTTTCTCAGCTACTATTCACATTATACACACTTTTGCAACACACTTTCAAGTCATTTATTGGAGAAAGGTACTAAGGCAATAGCAAACAGCAAGCAATCTGGGGTATATACTGGATAGAGCAGCCCTAGCATATTCAACTGGCAGCAGGTGGGAAGAGGTCCTGGCCTGGGGGGAGGTATGAAGGAGTTGTTGGCAGGCAGACAAGGAGGGGGAGGAGGCAGCAGTGGAGGGCAGGGATCTGGGAGGGTGAGCTTTGCAGAGACAGTAAAGAGGAGGCAGCAGATAACTGGGTTGGAGGGTTGGTTGAGGAAAGGCAAAGAGATGGAGAAGATGGCAGTTCATGGGGGAGTAGCCCTTGGTGGTGAGGGTAGTGGAGCTAGAAGAGTAGTGGCTGGGGAGACTGTGATGGCTGATGGAGATGGGACTGCCAATTTGAAAAAAAATCCAGATATGACTACTGATGGCGTGGCTGAGTAACTGAGGCTTGGGAGGCAAGGAGATTTGGTGGATGGTATAACAGATCTGGCAGTGGTTCCATTACTCAAGAAATCAATCTTGGCTTTCACAGTAACATTGTGCTTCTGGGGCCTGGCAGTAATAGCAAAAATGGTGCTGGGGCTTATTGCTAAGCAGGTGGCTGAAGCAGCATTAGTAAAGTTCCTGAAGAGATTGGAGAGAGTGGAGGTGGGTTTTGAGGAGACTGAGCCTCTGGAGGAAGCATTGAAGGTTGGATTAATAGTTGGGGAGATATGTGTCCCAATGGCATGTTACCTGAAATGGGACCCCAGGGTGGTCCAACTGCTGGTAAAAGGAGTACCCACAGTGATGGTGGTGAAGATGAGAAGGAGAGTTGAGGAGGTCATGGTGGAGTATAGCAAGGTGGTGGATATTGGGTTCAGAGTCTGGGAAGGGACCTTGCTCAGGACTGGAGATGTGGATGTGAGAATTCAGTTAGCAGGGAAAGAAGCTACTAGAAAGGTGAGGGACTGGCCTTCAGGGATGGTCTGGGGGGTGATCTTGTGCAAGGTGACAAGGGTAAAGGGGAGTGAGGAGGAAGAAGAGGACCTACTAGAGGCCCTAGAGAAACTGAGTAGAGTGGTGGAGCAGCAGGTAAAGGCTTGGAAGGTTTTTGAGGAGTCAACACACTTGGAGGTGGTAGATAGGAAGCAGATTCAAGTAGACAAGGAGCAGTGGGAAAAAGCTCAGGGACATAAACATCAGAAGGAGCTACTGGTAGAGATAAAAAGTCAACCACAGAAGGAGGCAGGTGGAATGGTAGAAATGGGGGGTACCAAAGTGAGTGTCTGGACTGGCAAGAATATTAGGAGTGTGGGGAAAGAAACAGGAGAGGACAGGAAAGCAACTGGCAGTAATCTATATGCTGATGATATATTTGAGGTCTGGGAAGAGGACTGAGAGGGATCACCTACCCCTACTCCACTTATCAGGTGAGGTCCAGCTTCCTGGAGCAGAGTGGGGGAGGATGTACCTATGAAGGGGACCCAGTGAGTACAATTTGAAGTTCCAGAGGTAGTGAATGGGAGACAGGTAGTAGTGGCTGGAGAGGAGGAACTAGTGGATATCCCGGAGGTGTGGGATGAGGCTATAAGTGCCGGAGCTGATATCATGATGTTGGACAAAGGGAGACTGGCAACTCCAGGAGGGAAGGAGGTAGGAAACCTACTCTGGATATACAGAATGATGAACAACCTAGCAGCTGAAGAGTTGGGGGAGGTGGACTTGAGAGTAATGAGCAATGAGTATTGGGCATAGGTCCTGCAGAGGGATGATGTGGAGTTGGCATTGAAGACAGAGATTCTTGTAGTGTATCTGGAGAAGGAAGGGTATGAGGTGGATAAGGAGCAGGAGGCAGAGCTAGCTGGGATTGCTGGTGAGAGGGCCAAATATTGTTGGGCCAAGTGACATGGATTGCAGCTCTGGCAGGAGGCCTGCCTGGAGTACCAAGAGAAGTTTGAGGAGAAGACAGATGGGGAGATAAATGAGCTGTTGGCTGGATTGGAGGCTCAGCAGGTTGAAGAGGAGGCAGTGGCTGCAGAACATAATCTGAACATGGTGCAGGAAGAGATGAACATAGAGCAGTAGAGATGAACTAAATTAATACACCATACTTTATTATGAATAGTACAACCAACATTCTTTCTTTAAATGTGAATGGGTTAAGGGGTGCTTTTCGATGCAGGAACATTTTTACTTGGCTGAAGGGATTGGAGGCCAATCTCTTCCTCTTGTAGGATGTCAGGTGTGAAGATGATTTGGATGGACTGGAATGGACTAAGAATTGAAAAGGTGAGGCAGTTTGGAAAGGCAAGGTTGGGATTCTGGTATGGAAAGGTAGAGGAGAGATAAGGGATATGCAGAGCTGGGGGGATAGATTGGTCTGGGGTGAGTGGATATATTCAGGATGGGAGCCAGTCACTGTAGGCTCTTGTTACTGCCCTGCTGTATAAGGTGAGTATGTGGATTGGGTGAAAGGTCTTCAGGAGAGTCGGATCCTCACAGAGGCTAGGGTGGATATACTAGGTGGAGACTACAATATAGTCCAAGATGTACTGTTGGATAGAACAGATAGAGGATGGAGAGCTGAAGGTTAGAGTAGAGAACTGGTAGCATGGGAGGAAGTGGAAAGGCTGAGTGCTCTGGTGGATGCAGGTAGAGAGTGCTGGGGAATAGAAGAGTATATACACATTGAACAGGAGGCTTGGGGATAAGAATTAATTGGATTCTGACAGCCAGCTGCTGGGACTTGGATGTTTGGAAGTTACTGGAGATGGAGTGGTGTTCTTGGTCAGATCATTGGGGGCTTTTAGGACAGAGACAATTTGGAGGGAGTGGGGATGGGCCTGGACATTGGCACCTCAATTCCTCCTTATTAGATGATATGATTCAGTGGGATGAGTGGGCTGCAGACATTCAAATGAGGGTAGAGTATTGGAGACAAGATGGTGCCCCAGTCAGTATTTGGTGGATGCAGATGAAAGAGATGGCCAGGATCTACTGAAGTGAGGCTGGCAAGGAGGCTGGGAAACAGAGGAGGTAAAGGGTGAGATGAGCTTCTAGTAGACTGTCTAGACTCTTGGAGGATTGAGCAAGGCTGGTGACATTGGAGGGAGAAGAGGATTGGAGATCAATGAGGGCGAAAAAGGAGGTTGGTGAATTACAACAGATACTACAGGAGGAGGAAGAGGCAAAGGTGCAGAGCTTGGCAGTGCAGCTCCATTGGCAGGGTTTGGAAGAAGGAGAGAGATCCTCAAAATATCTCACAAGAGCTCTTCAGGTGAGAAGAGTGCAGCAGAGGTGGGAGGGGGTGCTTGACTCTGATAGTATACTGGTGCATAGTATACATGACATTCTTGGATCTTTAAAGGAACAATGGAGTGGTTTGTGGAGTGAGGAGGAGGGTGGGGTGGATGCTGATGCTATTGGCCATATATTAGAGGATTGGCACCCCCCATGAGTAGATGGGGTGGGAGATTTGATATTACCAGTATAAGAAGAGGAGATATACCAGGTTCTTGCCATAATGAAGCTGGGTATAACACCTGGGGAGGACAGTTTGCCCTAGGACTTCTGGAAGAAGATAGTTGGGATCCCAGGAGTACTGGGTGAGATGATAGCACTGTGTGATTTTATTCTGCAGACAGGGAGATAGGTGGGGGAACAGGATCTGAGGTTGGTAGCATTGCTCTTCAAGAACAAAGAAAGGTGAGAGGACTGGAAGAACTGGAGACTGATTATGCTGCTGGATATGGACAGAAAGTTGGTAACTAAGGTAGTGGTTGTGAGGCTATAAAAGGTGGCCCAGCAAGTTTTGGGCATTGAGCAGAGGGGCTTTGTAGGAGGCTGGCTCATTAGGGATAGCACAGCCTGGGTACATAGAGTTATTGAAGGGGCACAAGCTTGTGGATTGGATGAGTGCCTGGTCTTTTTGGACCAGGAGAAGGCTTATGACTGGGTGAGGCAAGTCTGGCTGGTAAAAGTATTGAACAGGATTGGAGTTCCACCTCAGTTCTGGTTAGCTATAATCAACCTACTGAAATGGAGTAGGACTGTGCTCATGTATAATAGACATAGAGGGGTAGCATTTCTCCTGGGAAGGGGGGTGCCTCAGGGAGACCCACTGTCCACCATTCTGTATACCCTTTCCCTGGAACTCTTAATGGATAGAATCCAGTAGAAGATAGTTGAGCTCTCCATCTTTGGTATTGGGTGGAAAGTAGGGGCCTTTGCAGATGATATGGTGGTCAGACTGGGTTCAATTTCTGATGTTGAGGAGCTCAAGGAGATAGTAGAGTGGTATGAGAAGAACTCTGGCATAAAGCTTAATTGGCATAAGTATGAAATGATGGTATTAGGTAATGGTCTGGTAGGAGGAGAGGTTATTGGAACAATCTTCCCTACTGGTGAGATGGTGTAGTACTTGGGTATCTATCTATCAGTATATGGGTCAGTTCTACCCAGACTTTGGTAGGAGCAGCAGGTTGGAATCTGGGGGGAGGCCCTGTGGAGTTGGAGGGGCTGCCAATTGTCTCTGGCAGGGCATGTCTCGATTTTGAACATCTACTGACTGTCAAAGTTGTAGTATCTGGTGTATCATCTGGACTTCCCAGCCTGGGTGGTGAAGAGATTGGTGAAGCTGGCCAAAGGATGGATCTGGGCTGAAAGAAGGAGTCAGATCAGCTGAGAGGTCTTATCTTTACCAGTGGCAAGTGGTGGACTTGAGCTGGTTGACTTTCCAAAGAGGCTACACTGTTTGAGAGTGTAGTGGCTGAAGAGAGCTATGGAGTTGAGAGGGGGAGGTTGGGTTCCCCTATTGCAGAAGGTCTGGGAGATGAGGTCCTCACCACAAGGCTTAACTGGAGATCTCCTATCTCTGGTTGGACTTCAGAACACTGAACAATTATGATACAAAGGCTTCTGGTGTGGGGTGGTAGAAGGTACACACCACATTGGAATTCGTTGGCAAGGAAATGAAGGGGAGGTAGATTGGGACCTGGTGATGTGGAGATGGGATCAGGTGCTGCTGGGCAGCATTCTCTTACTGGAGTTTGATATTAGTGATGGGATAGATTGCTAGAGGGGACTGAGTCAGGATTTGTGGCCTGATAGTTGGCAAAGTATTAGAATTGGAGAGGAGTGGGCCTGGCAGAGTATTTGGGCCTGGAGTGCTGAGGTGAGAAGATGGATGCCACCAAAGTACTGGATGACTTGATGGTATATGCTGAGGAGGAATGTGATGCTCAACTACTACTCAGGTCACCTTATCGAGGAAGGTTGCTTCAACTGTGAGGAATACTATAATGTAGGACAGAAAGAAAGATATGTGCAGATGCCTGAACATTGGCTAAGAGAGTGCAAGATGCTTAGTGACTTTTGGCAGACTGTTGGGGATCATTTGGAGGTTAGAGGCAGGGGAGGTGGCATGCAGGGACAGTGGGATAGACTGGTGGAGGGGTAGGAAAGAAATAGCTCATGATAGACTGGGTACTGACCATATAAGTGGGGCTGGCCAGCCACTAGCTATTTGTTTTTGAGGATGGGAGGAGACTGGGTTTGGGAGTCCAGTTGCTATAGTGGCATAGCCTTATAGAAGACATCTTGACAGACTGGTGGCTTGGTTGAGGGTTACAGGGTAGTCGGAGACATCAATTGGTAGAGAAAATCTGTAGACAGAGTGGGAGAAGGGTTGGAGTAGTGAGTGAGAAGGTGGTCTTTATTTGGAAGGGGGTGGGGAGAGGCTCCCCTATGGGGATTGGGTAATGGGAGAAAATACTGTAAATTTATTAATAGACTGGTAATAAATAGTAGAGTCCAAGTGACTATAAAAAAAAAAAAAAAAAAAAAAAAAATAAGCATATAGTTGGATGAACTCTTGGTCCAGGACCTCATACTGCTAGGCTGTGCTGGTGGATGTCTGCTCTTGGTCCAGCCCCAGGAGCCCCAGCTTGGAAACCTGCCAAAATGGACAGCAACCAGTCAGTCCTTTTTGTATGTAGGGGGGCAGAAACCCCCCAGGCTGCAGAAACCCCCTGGACTGTAGCACTCAAAAAAAGCAGAGCTCCTCACCTCATATGGTATACTAAATTATATCAAGAATATATATACAGCTATGCCAAGATCACCACCAAACTGGTCTGCTATATGCTCTACCAATCTGCTCAAAGAACTCCAGATTATAGCCACTATTACCATATAGGCCATGATGTGCTTACATGTAGTTTACTCTTTGATAGCACTTCTAAAGTTCTGGTAGGGGTACAGAATCTTGTGTATCTCTGGAATTATATCAAAAAGAGTATATCAGTGAAGAGTGTGATTTATCTAGAGAGGAGTAAAAAAAAGGGAGATGAGTGTTGGGGATTTCAGAACTCTGGAACCCACCCTTTGCCAGTATTGCAGTATACCCAATTCCCATCCAAACCCCCCCTCCTTGCTTTTTTCATCCCCTCTTTTCTACCACCTGATATTTGATATAATCCTTGTAAATTTCATTGATGTGGCAGTGAAGCTCATCACTGTAGAGGTTCCTTACTACCATCATAACCACTTCTCCATGTTCATTAATAATAATATGGTTCTTTTTATCATTAGTTACTTCTGCTGGCCAATGGACCCCTTGGTTGAGAACAATTGGCTCTGATTCAAATATAGACCCCCAAGTCTTGATAATGATATTAGTACTACTCATGCTAAATATCTTGCCCTCAAATTTCTCTATTTGATCAGATATCAGATATGGTTGAACTCAGGTAACTTTGAACTCTCCTTTTCAACGAAGCTGAGCTCTGATCTGAGGGACTGAGATAAATATATAGATGGGTTACATGTGGACAGATTGCATGCAGACAGATTGCATGTAAATGGGTTACATACAGATAAGTTGTATGCAGATGGGTTATGTGTGGGTGGGTTGTATGCAGATAGGTTGCATGCAAGTGTGGGTGTTTTTTTAGAGAGAGACCACATAAAAAATAAAGTTAAATAAAACATAAAGATGGGTATTTCAGAAAAAAAGCATGAGTGAGTGAGTGAGTGAGTTGTATACTAACAAGTTATATACCAATAAGTTGCATAAATTGCATGAGTTATATAAGATTACTCATAAAGGCTTGCTTTTGTTCCTTTTGAGACCTCTGCCATATAATGCATTGACTCAATAGCTCAGCTACCAAAGGTATACCCCATAACATTCACCAGTCTTTCTTCATCTTGGCCAGATATTGTGAATAAAGTTGGCAGATCTTACTATAGAGCTGTGGACCCTAAGAAAAGCATAAGGTAAATTGAGTTATACTGAGAAAATTTAAATAATCACAAGTAAACAAGTGGTAGCTGAGTGAGTAATCTATATCTACTATCAGCTGCTCCAAAAAGGCTACTACATATATAGTTATAAGGTTTGTGAATTCTGAGATCTGAAGGGCTATCATGAGTTGTTACCAGAATTCTTCCTCATCTCTGCCATCACCACTATCATTGCCATCACTATTACCATTACCACTACTATTACTACTGCCATTACTTCTTTGGCTCTCAATGAGCAGCTTATATGCTGCTCATATGAGAAAGAATCTAACATTGTCAGCAGAGAGTGCATTTCTACCTTAAATACTCTCTCTTTTGATAATCATTATAGGGTAAAAAATGAGTAGACTGGATCAATATACAAATTAAGGGCTACTATTTTATTTGCTTGTGATACAGCAGAAAAGAACAAAGAAAAAAAAACAAAGAAAAGAACAAAAGAAGAGAGGGAACAAAAGGAAAGGGTGATGTCACCAAAGTGTGGTAGAAAAAAAAAACAAGAGTGAAATGAATAAAAGAAAGAATGATATCACTAAAGATTTCAATCTGGATAGATCAATCTGGATAGATCAATCTGGATCAATCTGGATGGATCAATCTGGATCAGATCACAAGACCAATCTGAGTTGATTCAAATCCATTACATGATAAATCTGAATTGAATCTCATCTGGATCAACTCCATCTATTCAGAGCACTACTGAAAACTCAACTAGAGTACAGAGCCTAGAATAAAGCAGATAAGATATTTTTTTTTTACTTAATATTATTATTTCTATTTGGAAAGATTGAATTTGAACTTTATTCTTCTCTTATACTTATTTTTATAAAGATATGAAGTATAATATATCTATATATTATACTTAAGTCTGTTATATATTCAATACTAGTAAAACTATAATTTAGGGTGATTTTTTCTCTTTAATTATATAATAGAGAGAATTATGATTATTATTTATATTTATTCTGTTGATTTTTGTATTTTTGTATTTTTGTATTTTTTTTTTTTATTATAAGAACAAAATTTACTTATACTAAGACCATTGATAATTCTTTAATACTGAGAGACTAGAAATTAGTAAGTGGGCTAAGTTTAACAATTAGAGAGAGTATAAATCAAGCAAATATGTATCACTAATGTGAATATTTCAAGTAGTATTAGATAACAGTAATAATATTTTGAATATAAACTTTAGAGAAAGTCAAGTATTGTTCACTTTATTTAGTTTTGTTATAGTATATTCCATATTATATATTTATATATATAATTTATAATTTCTTTAAAGAGTTCTAATTTTTAATTAACTTAAAAGTTTAATTAATATCTATATTATAAAATAAATATGTTTAAAGTAATTTAATTTATATAAAATTTCTTTATTATAATAAATAAAAATTTATTAATATTTTGGTAAATAAATAAATATATATATACTTTCTCATATCTTTTTGACTGTTTTGCATCTATATTTAGAAGAAAGATTTTATAAAGTTTATAACTTTTAAAATCATAATAGCTTTTAAAAAAAAAAAAAATTTTTTTTGATATATTTTTAATAGAAAAACAATATTTCAAAAAATCATTTTTTTCAAACATTAATTTGTCTACTAAATGATTTTAAAGGACTATCTTATCTATAGTCAAAGAGATAAGAAAAGAAAAAAAAAAAAAAATCTATAAACTAAAAGTTTCTAATATATATTAAGTTATTTTAAAAAAAAACTTATAAATTATATAAAAATTTAGGATTAACTCATAGTAAGATATATAGTTCTGAGTCAAAATTTTGTATCAGCTAAATGTAATAAATCAGGATCAATGAGCTGACTGTAGCTAGTCAATCAGGTCAGGTAAGCAAATTTGCTAATGAGAAAAAATAGTCACTTCTATATGGAAAAAATATAGAAAAATATAGAACCTCAATGAAAATGAGCAGATTTTGTTAGCCTTAAGATATCAAGAAAAAGTCACATCTAAGCAGATTAAGCATACCTTAACAAAAGTCATATAGGATTATTTCTACTAAGGTATACAACTGAGGTATGCTGACTTCTATTATCATTTTTACAAATAAACATATTGGGCATATTCTCAAGTTCTTGAGACAATACCTATATTAATAGTTTAATATAGATTTATGAAAAAAAATTTTTTTTTTTTTTTATTATAAAATATATAGATAATAGAGAAAGAGTTTAGAGCAAGATGTAATACTGTTATAGTGGATATGAAAGTCAGCAGTAAAGATCAAGCAGTAGGAAGCAAAAAGCTTATATAAATTATTACAATAGAACAGAAAGATAGAATAAAGTATTTTTTGAAGCAAGGTGCAATAGATCTGCAACTTACCCACAGTACTATAGTATGTGATAGTCTTTTTTCAAAAATGAGAATAAAGTTCAAGTATAAGATACACAGATCTAACTCTGGAATTCTGAAATTGGATTAGTATATAAGTACCCAAGTCTTACCCTGATCTAAACAAAAGTCTGAATTGGGCTTCATCAATCTATATACATAATAGACTATTAAAAACCTGATATAGAAATAATTAGGAAAAGGTACTGGTCACATGATCTAATGTTACACAAATGATAAACAATGCCAAAAATGGAACTAGACCAATGATATATTATATATTATCATATAATTGTTACTTATAGGTTAAAATCCTAAAAATCATCAGTATCCAAAGGCATAAGTATTAGGCCTAAAGTCTTATGACTGGAGTGAAGTAGAGCCTTGGCACCAGAGTGAGTGAAGTAAGTAGAGGTAGACAGGTATCATAGAGCATAAGTATATAAGTATCAGATATAGAGCTTTATGCCAGAGGTTGTCTGGTGATTTTTCATATTTTTAAATATTGCACAGTATGTATAGGCAGTGCAGTCTTCAAGGAGGACTTAGAGCCAAGCTGGTATTTGAGACAGTATTAAGAATGGTAAAACCATTCTTTTAGGTAATGATTGGTCATTAAGCAGTTACAGGGAAATCAAAACAAAGCAAAGCTATATGTAGAGTCTTGTCAGGCTATTGATGTAGCCATCAGGCCATGTTATATTTAATGACAAGCAATGGGGGAGAGAAAGCAGAGTGGGAAATGGGGGGGTGGGAAATAAGGAGAGGTATGAGAAGTGAAGTTCAGACCTCAAGCCAATCAACCAAACTCAATTGAGTGGTCATAACATCAATAGGATATCCTTTTCTGTGAACCAGAAATTTGGCTAGAGACAGATACTTATCAAGCCAATCATGGCAAGATGAGCAGAGTAGCAATAGGTAGCAAATCTTATTCACAATATATAGATGAAGTGTCTTCCTAGGATGATTGCTCAACTAGTTGACAAACTGAGTATTACATATGTAGGAACTTGGTGAAGCAGCTTGTACAGAATGGTGTGACTTAGATTTCCAAGTCCAAGTAGTGATATGGTCTAGCAGACAAGACTTCCCATTCAATATGATGGTACAGGGGATATACAGTACTAAAAATCACAGCCAAGTCCATAATTACAGGCATAAAGACAATTAGGTTATCAATATACTGGTGGAACTTTAGCCTGGCTTTGACAGCTCAGCTTAGTGAATGGTTGGGTGCTTGCAAGGTGTGTAACTCATGAGCAAAACCAACAAGATTGGTAAGATCCAGAGCACAATTGGTACCCATAGCAATATCAGTTACTGAGCAGAAGAAACCAATGGTAGATGTGAACATTGTATGAGTCATGACTATGCAGACAAGACTGAGGATAGCATCAAGTAGTAAAGAGCCAGAGGGAAAGACCACTGTTAACAAAAAGGTGAGATAGTTAATGCACTCATCTAATGTAATTCTGGTATAGAAGGTGGCAAAATCTCTAAGAGTAACATAGCAGCAATCAGATATATCTAAGTAATCTAATCAAACCAATTATAGTAGTTCTAATATATTATATAGAGGTAAGTAGTATGAGTAACCCACATTAAGGTGCAGATGGACTGACTACAGATAGAGAAAGTGAGATAGAAAATGCAAAATCTCAGTTATGAGAGAGTTAAAAGTACTAATAATAGAGCACTATATCATATGTGTTCCTTTGCATACTTTGAGCAAAGCATGAAACACAGATAACTTGTAATCATTAGGCTCTATAAGGTGTTCCTAAATCAGCATACAATTTAAATTACCAATACAGAACTCAAGTAGACCAAGTAGGTCCAGCCTCACTGATTCCTTAATGTTATCAATTATAGAGAAATCATTTACATATACAGAATCATGAAGGAGAGACTAAAGACCATCAAGATATAGAGTATATAGAATGATGGTGAACCCTAGATTCTTGTTGGTAAGACAGACAGTGAAGTCTTCATAAAAATGGATACCTTTGAGAAGGCATCAGAACTTCTTCAGTACAAGTATGTCAGATATATTTGTTATAGGTCAGACAGCTTGATTTAATATGGCACTCATATGAAGCATAATTTGTATATTTTCTATATAGTGCAGCAGTTGCTATTTGGATGGCACCCAGGCAGAGATCTCCAGGATGTCTTTGAGATTACCCATAGAGATCCAGAAGGTAGCAAGGTCAAGATGTCATTAGAACGATAATAATGAAATTGGATCAATGGTACTGTTCATCAATGCCAACTTAGGGAGAACAAACTTAGGGCCAAAGTTTAGCATATATATGAGCTCAGGGGTAAGCCAAGATGGAGATATATCAGTAACAAAGCCCTTCTCAGTAAAAATCTAAAACTGAGAGATGAAAAACTGACTTAAGTGAGAACTAGGAAAAGAGGACATAAAGGCAAAATCCTGAATTAGTATTGAGACTACTACTCTATATAGAATGGAGACATTGGGACCAAACCATGCTACCAAGAAGTCATATAGAACTTTCAGGCTAGGAACCTCTAGTTTTTTGAAGCTAGAGGATAGACATTACTGATATTGTACCAGATAACATAACATTTGGCAGTAGTACACTTGTTGTACTGTGGTACAAAAGCTCTGGTGGTACTTTTAGATAAGCAGCTCAAAGTTGATGAGTGGCTGGTCTTGATAGAAGCAGATGAAACAAATGGAGAAAATGATATCTTATATACTCACTTGACCCTTTTTATGGAACCCACTGACACAATAGAGGATAGGGGGCAAGGACCTTGGTGGGCCTTCACAGGTATACCAAGACATCCAGAATAGCTATAGCAGTTTGGCACAATAGAGACCAAAGTCATACTCACCCCCTTTACCTTTCCCATGATACCTGCAGGTATAGCAGTAGAGGGTTAGGAGTGGGGATACTCTTTGTTGGTCAGGTGGAACTGGTAGCAGTAGAAGCAAATATATATTTGGTATCCAGAGTAATGATCTTAGGATGCTTCCCAAGCTTCTCAACTATAGCTTTGTGGGCAGTAGCAGAAATCTCATCTTACAGAGAGGAGGATGCAGGGGCAGTCAGGCAGACAGCAGTAGTGGCAGCCTTAGTAGTAGCAGTAGTGGCAAGATGGTGAGATTGATGTATAATAATGTTAAAACCTCAAAGCAAGAACAAATTTGTCTTTATCCTGTTGGAAGCAGTGAGGGTAGTAATATTCTTACTAACCTCCTATAAGATATTGGTGGAAAGACCAAAAAAGGCATAGGCTTTTGTTGATACTTATATGGCTTTGTCAATTTTAACATACTGGTCTTTAGTATGCTGGGCAGCAGTGGCTTGATCAGTTGCAGCAGCCTCAATTGCAGCCATAGCATAGTGCTTTGCTTCTGTAGATATAGTAGTGAGAACAGCAGTATGCTATTCCTCTACTAGGAGGACAAGTATAGCAGCTACTTTCTTGAAAGCAGTAAACTTTCAGTTAGCAACTTGGGTGCATAGGAAGTTGGCATAGTATTCTTTCACAGTGGCAACCTTAAGGGCAGAAAGCACTCCAGTACAAGTAGTATGGAAGGAAGCTGGGACCTCAACCAAAGTGACAGCAACATAGGTGGCCAGGTTGTCAAACTCTGCCAAACTGGTGAAGAAAGTATTAGAGATGGTAGCATCACCATCTACATTCATATTATCTATCATGTTGTATATTATAAAATATATAGATAATAGAGGAAGAGTTTAAAGCAAGATGTGATACTGTTACAGCAGATATGAAGGTCAGCAGTAAAGGTTAAGCAGTAAGAAGCAAAAAGCTTATGTAAATTATTATGATAGAACAGAAAGATGAAATAAAGTGTTTTCCAAAGCAAAGTATAATAGATCTGCAACCTGTCCACAATACTGCAGTATATGATAGTCTTTATTCAAAAATGAAAACAAAGTTTAAGTATAAGATATACAGATCTAACTCTGGAATTCCAGAATTGGATTGGTGCATAAGTACCCAAGCTTTGCCCTGATCTAAATAAAAGTCTGAATTGGGCTTTGTCAATCTACACATGTGATAGGCCATTAAAAACCCAATATAGAAATAATTGGAAAAAGGTACTGATCATATGATCTAATGTTACACAAATAATAAACAATGCTAAAAATGGAACTAGACCAATGATATATCATGTGTTATTACATAATTGTCACTTATAGGTTAAAAATATGAAAAATCACTAGATAACCTCTAACATAAGGCTCTAGACCTGATGCCTGTATATCTATGCTCTGTGATACCTATCTACCTCTGCTCACTTCACTCACTCCAGTGCTGAGGCTCTACTCTGCTCTAGTTATAAGACTCTGGACCTGATGCCTATACCTTTAGATGCTGATGATTTTTAGATTTTTAACCTATAAGTGACAATCATGTAACAACATGTGATATGTTATTGGTCTAGTTTTGTTTTTGGCATTGTTTATTATTTATATAACATTAGATCATGTGACTGGTACCTTTTCCCAATTGTTTCTATATTGGGTTTTTAATGGCCTATTATATATATAGATTGATGAAGCCTGATTCAGACTTTTGTTTGGATTGAGGCAAGACTTGGGTACTTATGCACCAATCCAATTCCAGAATTCTGGGGTTAGATTCATATATTTTGTACTCAAACTTTGTTCTTATTTTTGAATAAAGACAATCACATACTGTAGTGTCATAGATGGATTGCAGATCTATTGTACCTTGCTTTGGAAAATACTTTATTCTATCTTTTTGTTCTATCATGACAATTCATATAAGCTTTTTGCTTCCTACTGCTTGACCTTTACTGCTGATCTTCATATCTACTGTAACAGTATCATATCTCACTCTAAACTCTTCCTCTATTGTCTATATATTTTATAATACATAATATAACAGATAATATGAATGTAGATAGTGATGCTACCATCCTCAATACTTCCTTCACCAGTTTGGCAGAGTTTGACAACTTGGTCACCTATGTCATGAGGTCCCAGCTCTCTTCTATATTGCTTATAACAGAGTACTTTCTACTCTTGAGGTTGCCACTGCAAAAGAATGCTGTGCTGACTTTCTATACACCCAAGTTACTGACTAGAAGTTTATTATTTCCAAGAAAGTAGCTGCTATAATTATCCTCCTAGTAGAGAAATAGTATATTGCTGCCCTTGCTACTGTATCTGCAGAAGCAAAGTACTATGCTATAGCTGTAATTAAGACTGCTACAACTGATCAAGCCACTGCTGTCCAGCATGCTAAGGACCAGTGTACTAAAATCAACAAAGCCATATAAGTATTGATAGAAGCCTATGTCTTTTTTTAGTCTTTCTACTAATATCTTGCAGGGGGTTAGCAAGAATATTACTACCCTCACTGCCTCTGACAGAGCAAAGACAAATTTGTTCTTGCTCCAAGGTTTTGATGTTATTATATATCAATCTTGCTGTCTTACTGCTGCTACTACTACTAAGGCCACCACTGCTGCTATCTGCCCAACTGCTTCTGCATCCTCTTCTCTGCAAGATAGAATTTCTGCTACTACCCACAAAGTCATAGTTGAGGAGCTTGGGAAGCATCCTGAGATTATTACTCTAGGTGCCAAATATACATTTGCTTCTGCTGCTACTAGTTCTGCCTGATCAACAAAGAGTGTCCCCACCCCCAACCCTCTACTACTGTACCTGCAGGTACTACAGGAAAGGCAAAGAGGGTGAGTGTAACTTTGGCCTCTGCTGTGCTGAACTGCCATAGCTGTTCTGGACACCTTAGTGTGCCTGTGAAGGCCCACTGAGGTCCTTGCCCCCTATCCCCTACTGTGTCAGTGGGTTCTATAAAAGGGATCAACCAAGTACATAAAGCATCACCTTCTCCATCTATTTTATCTGCTTCTACTAAGACCAGCTGCTTGTTAACTTTGAGCTACTTATCTAAGAGTACTATCAGAGCTTTTGTGCTACAGTACAATAAGATACTGCCACCAAATATCATATCATCTGGTATAATACCAGTAATGTCTGTCCTCTAGCTTCAAAAAACTAGAGATCCCCAGCCTAGAAGTCCTATATAACTTCCCAGCAGTGTGGTTTGGCCCTGATGTCTCCATTCTATGTAGGGTAGTAGCCTTGATACCAATTCAGGATTTTGCCTTTATGTCCTCTCTTCCTGGTTCTTACTTAAGTCAGTTTTTCATCTCTCAATTTCAGATGTTTACTGAGGAGAGCTTTGTTACTGATATACCTCTGTCTTGGCTTACCCCCAAGCTCACGTATATGCTGAACTTTGGCCCTAAGTTTATTCTCCCTAGGTCAGTATTGATGAATAGTACTATTAATCTGATTTCATTGTTGTCATTCCAATGATATCTTAACCTTGTCACCTTCTAGACCTCTATGGATAATCCTGAAGACCTCCCAAAGATCTCCACCTGGGTGTCATCCAAATGGTGACTACTACACTATATAGAAAATATGCAAATTATGCTTTATATGAGTACTGTGTTAAATTAAACTATCTGACTCATAATGAATGTATCTGGTATGCTTGTACTGAAGAAGTTCTGATACTTTCTAAAGATATTTATTCTCATGAAGACTTCACTATCTGCCTTACCAACAAGAATCTGGAGTTCGCTGTTATTCCATACACTCTATATCTTGATGGTTTTCAGTCTCTCCTTTATGATCCTACATATGTAAATGATTTCTCTATGATTGATAATATTAAGAAATCAGTGAGGCTGGACCTATTTGGTCTACTCAAGTTCTGCATTGGTGATTCAAATTATATACTGATTTGTGAATACCTCATAGAGCCCAATGATAGCAAGTTACCTATATTTCATACTCTGCCCAAAGTATACAAAGGAGCACATATGGCATGGCACTCTATCATTGGTACTTTTAACTCTCTCATAACTGAGATTTTGCATTTTCTATCTTGCTTTCTCCACCTGTGGTCAGTCTATCTGTACCTTAATATGGGTTACTTATACTACTCACCTCTACATAATATATTAGAACTACTATAATTGGTTTAATTGGATTACCTAGACATGTCTAATTACTGCTATATTACTACTAGAGATTTTGCTATCTTCTATACTAGGATCACATTAGATGAGTGCATTAACTGTCTCACCTTTTTGTCAACAGTGGTCTTCCCCCCTGGCTCTTTGCCACTTGATGCCATCCTCAGTCTTGTCCATATAGTTATGACTTATACAACATTCACATCCACTATCAGTTCCTTTCACTCAGTAACTGGCATTGCTATGAGCACCAATTATGCTCTGGATCTTGTCAATCTTGTTGGTTTCACTCATGAGTTATATGTCTTACAAGTACCCAACCATCTGCTAAGCCAAGCCATCAAAGCTGGGCTAAAGTTCTACCAGTATATTGATGACCTAATTGTCTTTATATCTATAATTATGGACTTGGCTGTGATTTTTGGTACTATATATCTCCTGTACTATCATATCGAACAGAAAGTCTTGTCTGCTGGACCATGCCACTACTTAGACTTGGAAAACTGAGTCACACTATTCTGTATAGGCTACTTTACCAAGTTCTCACATAGTACTCAGTTTATCAACTAGTTGAGCAATCATCTTAGGAAAACACTTCATCTATACATTATGAATAAGGCCCACTACCTATTGCTACTCTGCTCATCTCACTATAATTGGCTTAATAAGTATCAATCTCTGACCAAATTTCTGATTTATAGGAAAGAATACCCTATTGATGTTATGACTACTCAATTGAGTTTAGTTGATTGGCTTAAGGTCTGAACTTCACTTCTCATACCTCTCCTTATTTCCCACCCCCCTATTCCCCACTCTGCTTTCCCTCCCCCATTACTTGTTATCTAATACAATATGACCTGATGACTACATCAACAGCCCAATAAGACTCTACATATCACTTTGCTTCATTTTGATTTCCCTGTAACCATCTGATGACTAATTATCATCTGGAAGAATGGTTTTACTATTCTTAATGCCATTTCAAATACCAGCTTCACTCTAAGTCCTCTTTGAAGATTATACTATCTGTACATACCATGTAATGTTTAAAAATGCAAAAAATTATCAGACAATCTCTGGCGCAAGGCTCTAGACCTGACACCTGCATACTTACACTCTATGACACCTGTCTACCTCCACTTACTTCACTCACTCTGGTGCCAAGGCTCTACTCTACTTCAGTTACAAGGCTCAAGGCCTGATGCCTGTATCTTTAGATACTAACAATTTTTAGGATTTTAATCTATAAGTAATAATTATATGATAATACATAATACATCATTAGTCTAGTTTTGTTTTGGCATTGTTTATCATTTGTGTAACATTAGATCATGTGACTGGTACCTTTTCCCGATTATTTCTATATTAGGTTTTTAATGGCCTATCATGTGTATAGATTGACAAAGCCTGATTCAGACTTTTGTTTAGATTGGGGCAAGGCTTAAGTACTTATGCACCAATCTGATTCTGGAATTCTGGAGTTAGATCCATATATCTTATACTCAAACTTTGTTCTCATTTTTGAATAAAGACCATCACATACTACAGTACTATGGGCAGATTACAGATCTATTATACCTTGCTTTAGAAAATACTTTATTCTACCTTTCTATTCTGTCATAATAATTTATATAAGCTTTTTGCTTCCTACTGCTTGACCTTTACTACTGACCTTCATATCTGCTATAATAGTATCATATCTTGCTCTAAACTCTTCCTCTATTATCTATACATTTTATAATAAAAATAAAATAAAATAAAATAAAATAAAATAAAATAAAATAAATATATATATACTTTCTTATATCCTTTTGACTGTTTTGCACCTATATTTAGAAGTAAGATTTTATAAAGTTTATAACTTTTAAAATCATAATAGCTTTTAAAAAAAAAAAATTTTTTTTAAACAAATTGAGATATATTTTTAACAGAAAAATAATATTTCAAAAAATCATTTTTTTCAAATATTAATTTATCTGCTAAATGATTTTAAAGGACCATCTTATCTACAGTCAAAGAGATAAGAAAAAAAAGAAAAAAAAGATCTATAAACCTAAAGTTTCTAATATATATTAAGTTATTTTTAAAAAAAACTTATAAATTATATAAAAATTTAGGATTAACTCATAGTGAGATATGCAGTCCTGAGTCAAAATTTTATATTAGCTAAATGTGATGAACTAGGGGTTAATGAGCTGACTACAGCTAGCCAATCAGATCAGGCAAGCAAATTTACTAATGAGAAAAAATAGTTACTTCTATGGAAAAAATACAAAACCCCACCTGGAAAAAATACAGAAAAATATGAAACCTCAATGAAAATGAGCAGGTTTTGTCGGCCTTGAGGTATCAAGAAAAAGTCACATCTAAGCAGATTAAGCATACCTCAACAAGAGTCATATAGGATTATTTCTACCAAGGTATGCAACTAAGATATACTGACTTTTATTATCATTTTTACAACAAAAAATCCATATTAATGAAAATAAACACATTGAGTATATTCTCAAGTTTCTGAGACAATACCTATATTAATAGTTTGATATAGATTTATAAAAAAATTATGTTATAATAATATCTTTTGTGAAGGTAAGAAATTTTGGTAAAAATCAATGGTAGTTATATAGCAATTGTACCATTCATTAATAAAAAGAAAAAAAAATATGAAACCCAGTTATATATTTATATTATAATATCTTCATAAGTTCATTATGTAAAGAAATCTACAGAATTCAGCAAAATATATATAAATATTATATAACTATAGCTTAAAAGATAAAGGTGTACCAATTTCATATAAATGAAGAATAAAGTACAAAGAGTAATAAATTTCAGTATAGTCATATAATAATTGTGCTATTCACTAATAAAAATATTATAATGTCTTTTTTTTTTTTTTTTTTTTTTTTTT
>RBNI01001901.1:0-20472 GCA_003990745.1 Jimgerdemannia flammicorona | reverse complement strand
AAAAAAAAGTAGAGGAGGTCATAGTGAAGTATGGAGAGGTGGTTGATATTGGCTTTCAAGTCTGAGAAGGGACCTCATTCAGGACAGAGAATATTGATGTTCAGCTTCAGTTAGCAGGAAGGGAGGTTACTGAGAAGACTCATAATTGACCATCAGTGATGATATAGAGGACTTTTATATATAAGGTAATAAGGGTGAAGAAGAGTAAGAAGGAGGAGAAGGATTTGTTAGAGGTATTGGAGAAGATGAGTAGAGTAGTAGAGCAGAGGGTGAAGGCTTAGAAGAAGTATGTGAAGTTGATGTATTTGGAGATTATGGATAAGAAGCATATCTGCATTAACAAGAGACTGTGGGAGAGATCTCAGAGATGCAAGAGGCAGAGAGAGTTGTTAGCAAGCCTGGAAGAAAGGATGAAGAAGGATGCTGATAGTGTTGAGGAGTCTGAGGGTTCAAAGATAAGTGCTTGGGTAAGTAAGAGAGGAGAAGATATAGAGAAGGGTCTAAATGAGGCTGAGAAGGTATCAAGTAATAACCCATATGCAGATGGTATGTTCAAAGTCTGGGAGGATACTCCTCCTCTTATCAGGTAGGGTCCAGCTGTAAGAGGGCAGGCAGCAGAGGATATACCAATATGTGGTATCCAGTATGTATACTTTAGAGTCCTTGAGGTAGCAAAAGGGAGACAGATGGTGGCAGTTAGTAAGGATGAACTAGTAGATGTCCTAGAGGTGAAGTGAGATGAGACTGTAAGTACAGAGGTAGATATCTCAATGCTGGATACAGGAAGGCCAGTAACTCCAGAGGGGAAGAAAGTGAGGAACCTACTCTAGGTGTGCCAGATAATGAATAACTTTGTGGCTGAAGAGTTGGGTGAAGTAGATCTGAGAGTAATGAGTGATAAGCATTAGGCACAGATTCTGTATAGTGATAGAGTAGTGGAGGCACTGAAGGTAGAGATGCTTGCAATTTTTCTAGAGAAGGAAGAGTATGAGGTTGATAAGGCAAGAGAGGCTGAATTGGTAACTGTTGCTAGTGAGAGAGCTGTCTTCTGTTAGGCAGAGCATCATGGATTATAGCTCTGGTAGGAGGTCTGCCTGGAGTATTATGAGAATTTCAAGAAAAAGGAGGATAGAGAGATAGCTGAACTTCTGGTTGGATTAAAGGCAAAGGAGGCTGAAGTAGAGGAATTATCTGCAGAATACAACTTGGACTTGGTACAGAAGAAGATGAATGTGAATTTATAAAGGATGGATATAATACTTAATATTATTTCCTATAAATAGTACAATGAATATTTTTTCTATAAAAATGAATAGACTGCAGGAATCAGTATAAAGATAGAATATTTTTACATAGATAAAGGGACTAGAGGCTGATCTTTTTCTGTTACAGAATGTCAGATATGAGAATGACTTGGATAGACTGAAGTGGATGAGAGAATGGAAAAGTGTGGTAGTATAGAAGGACAAGGTTGGAATCTTGGTTCAGAGAGACAAAGGGGAGATACAGGATGTAGAGGGCTGGGGGAACTGGCTGATATGGGGTGAGTGGTGTCAACCTGATTGAGAGCTGGTTACTGTGAGTTCATGCTACTACTCTACTGTACAGAGTGAGTGGGTGGAGTGGGTAGAAGATCTTAGAGAAAGTGGAGTTCTCATAGAGGCTAGGTAGATATTAGTAGGGACTTTAATATAGTCCAGGATATACTAGTAGATAGGACTGATGGCAGAAGGGGTGCTGAGAGAAAGAGTAGGGGTCTGGTAGTATGAGAGGATGTGGAAAGACTGGGCTCTCTAGTAGATGCTGGTAGGAGATTCTAGAGAGATAGATGAGTATATATACATATACTGAGTGAATGGCCTGGAGATGAGAATTGACTAGGTGCTGACAGCAGATTGCTAGGAGCCAGATGTTTGGAAGTCACTAGAGGCTGAGTAGTATCCATGATCTGATCATTAGAGGCTGTTAGGATAGGGACATTTTGGAGAGAGTGAGAATGGGTCTGGATATTGGCACTTAAACTTCTCTTTATTGGCTGAGAAGGTATTGTAGGATAAGTGAGTAGAGGACATTCAGTGGAGAATAGAGAGTTGAGTACAAGAGGGTACCACAATTGATATTTAGTAGGTAAGATTGAAGAAGACTACTAGGGTTTATTAGAGAAAGGCAGGCAAGGTAGCAGGCAGACAGTGGAGAAGGAGGGTAAACTGGGCTTCTGCTAGACTGATTTGACTTTTGGAGAAGTGGGCTGACCTTTTGGCCTTAGAGAGGATGGAGGACTAGCAGTTATGCCAGGTTAAGATAGAGGTCACTAAGCTATGACAGGTGTTAATAGAAGAGGAGAAGACATAGGTGCAGAGTTTGGCTGCCTGATTATGCTGGTAGGAGATTGGGGAGGGTGAGAGGCCATCTAAGTATCTTTCAAGGATCCTATAGGCAAGGAGGGTGAGATAGAGATAGGAGGGGGTACTGAATTCAGATGGGCTATTGGTGCATGGTTTACAGGACATTTTGGACTTACTCAAGGAGAGATGGAGCAGTTTGTGGAGTGAGAAGGAGGGTGGGGCAATAGCTGCTACTATTGCACATACTTTGGAGAATTGGCACCCACTATAAGTGGATGGGTTAAACAGTTTGATAATACCAGTTTAGGAGGAGGATATTTGCTAGATACTTGCTACAACTATACTAAGCATAGTGCCTGGAGAGGATAGTCTGCCCTGGGACTTTTGGAAGAAGATGTTGAAAGTACCTGGGGTGATGAGAGAGATGATGGTGATGTGTAATTTAGTACTATAGTCAGAGAGGTGGGTGAGAGAGCAAGATCTAGGGCTAGTGGTACTGCTTTATAAGAACAAGAGTAGAAGAGAAGACTGGAAGAATTGGTGGCCCATCATGCTTCTGAACATAGATAGGGAGTTAGTTACTAAGGTAGTGGTGGTGAGATTATAGAAGGTGGCCCAGCAAGTTTTGGGTGAGGAGTAGCAAGGGTTTGTAGGGGGCCAGCTTATTAGAAATAATATGGCCTAGGTGTATGGTATTATTGAAGAGACTTGGGCCTATGGACTGGATGGGAGACTAGTCTTCTTGGATCAGAAGAAAGCTTATGATCATATATAGTGAGTCTGGCTAGCAAAGGTTCTGGACAAGATTGATATCCCTTAGTAGTTTCAAGTAGTAATGATCAGCCTACTGGAAAGAAGCAGAGCAGTGCTTATGTATAATAGGCATAAAAGAGTAGCCTTCTCTCTGAGGAGAGGTATTCTCCAAGAGAACTCCCTGTCTTTAATTTTGTATACTCTGTCCTTGGAGCTATTGTTGGATAAAATTTGATAGAAGATAGTGGGGCTCTCTATATTCAGTATTATGTAGAAGGTTGGTACCTTTGCAGATAATATAGTGATTGGTCTGGAGTCAATTGCTGATGTTGAGGAACTCTAGGAAATAGTAGAGTAGTATAAGGCACACTCTGAGGCTAAGCTTAACTAGTATAAGTATGAAACAATGGTGTTAGGTAATGGCCTGATAGAAGGGGATGTCATTGGAACAATTGTCTCTGCTGAAGGGGCTGTAAGATACTTGGGTATCTATCTTTCTATATATGGGTCAGTCCTGCTATAAATTTGGTAAGAGCAATAAGTGGCTATCTGGAGAGAGGTCTTGAGAGGTTGGGGAGATTACCATAGGATACATATATTGCAATTTTGAATATCTACTGGCTACCAAAGTTGTGATATTTGGCATATCATCTAAACTTTCCAGCCTAGATAGTGAAGAGGTTATTGAAGCTAGCAAAAGGTTAGATCTGGGCTGAGTGGAGAAGTCAGATTAGCTGGGAGATCTTATCATTACTAGTAGCTAGAGGAGGTCTTGGGCTAGTTGACTTTCTGAAGAGACTATATTGTTTGTAAGTATAGTGGCTAAAGAGAGCAGTGGAACTGAGAGATAGTGACTGAGTTTCTCTGATGAAGAAGGTTTGAGAAATATGGTGCTCACTAAGAGAAACTACTGGAGATTTACTATCCTTAGTTGGGCTTCTGAATAGAGGATGAATGAGATATAAGAGCTTCTGGTGAGAAGTAGTGGATGGGGCTCATTGTATCAAGATTTTCTAGCAAGAGAATGAAGGAGGGGTATTATGAGGCCTGGTGATATAGAGATGGGATCAAGTGTTACTGGGGGACACCTCTCTCATAGACTTTGATATTGGTAATAAAGTAGAGTACCAGAGAGAGATAGAATAGGATATATGGTCTAGTAGCTGATAGGTGATAGGAATTAGAGAGAAGTGGAACTAGAATAGAGTCTAGGCCTAGAGTATAGAGATAAGGCAATAATTGCTACCCAAGTGCTGGATGGTTTGGTGACACATGTTACAGAGGAATATTATGCTCAACTTTCACTCAGGATACTTTGTAGAGGAAGAGAATTTTGATTATAAGGAGTATTATAATGTAGAATAGGAAAAGGGGTTTGTGTAGATACCAGAACATTAGCTGAGAGAGTATAAGATGCTTGGAGACTTTTAGTTAGTAGTTGGAAATAGGTTGAGTGTTGTATATAGGGAAGATGGTGAGCAGGAGTGATGGAAAGATCTGAGAGATAGATTGGTGGGGGGGGGGTGGAGAGGGAGTGGCTGATATTGAGTTGGGTATTAGTAGTATAGATAGGACTGGTAGATCACTAGCTATTTGTATTTGAAAAAAAAAAACATTTGAGTTTGAGGGAGTAGTTGGTGAGGTAGGAAGAGCTGCTGGAGGATATCTTGATAGGATAGTGGCTAGGATGAGGTCTGTAGAGAGGTTGGTAGTACTGTTTGGTGGAGAAAATCTATAGGCAGAGTGAGGGTAAGATTGGTGTAAAGAGTGATAAGATGGTTTTTAAGCATAAGAGTATGGGGGGGAGGTATTGAGTAGTGTGAGAGGATATTGTATATATGTAATAGATAGATAATAAATAGCAAAGTCTAAGTGACTATAAAAATAAATAAAAAAAAAAAAAAACTCAGTCTTCTAAAAAAGAGCAGAGAGAAGGTTCTTGGATGCAACATTGATATAATCACTCCATGCTAGTAGCAAGATTGTGAATATCTCATATTTTAACTAAAACATAATATCCCAGAATACCTTATAAAGACTTAACAAATTTATTAGAGAATACTTATAGAGTAATTCTAATAAAGTAAGCTTGATAAAGTATTTCATCATTATAGATACTATGAGACAGAAGTGGTTTTTTCAACATTCAAAAGAGTTTTGAGCTTTAGTATATCTTTTGAGTATATTAGGAGAAATAAAAAGTGAAAGAAATAAAAATAGTAATAAATTACAATCAATAAGATATAAAAATACCTTAAACCCTATTGATAATATAAAGTAGAAGTTTGTGCATTTGCTCATAACAATAAAAAATGAGTTGCATACAAATAGATAGGTATTTCTATGAAACTAATTCACTCTTACTTAAGGAACTCATCAGTTAGTTTATAGTAATTAGTGCTCTGAATGAGTCAATTTAAATCAAATCTAGATTCGATTCATCATATAATGGTTTGATCCGAATCTCAAATCCAAAGCCATCCAAACCAACTCAGATTAATCCAAATTACCCCATCCAAATCGCCCCATCCGAATCACTCATCTGAACCACCCCAATCTGAATCACTCAATCTGAATCATTTAATCTGAATCACTCAATCTGAATCACTCAATCCAAATCACTCAATCTGAATCCTCCAATTCGAATCCTCTAATTCAAATCCTCCAATTCAAATCCTTCAATCCAAATCCTCATCCGAATCCTTCAACCGAATCTTCCAATCCAAATCCTCCACATGACTTATATGCTGGACACATCTACAACATAATATACATACACACATATACAATACACACACACATGTATATACATATATATGCAAACATGCAAACACACTTGTCGACAGATCAGTCTTCAACAGTTCATAGTACCAATGATGCTTCAAGTCAAACATCTCTGATAGTTTCACACCTTCCACACAATTCTCGCTCTGAAATCTGGTAACATTATACTAAGATAGGAGATGATGTTATTTGTAATTATTGCAGGTAAAAAATTAAGACACACCTATTAACACTTTGTATTTGTTTTGACATACACATGATATTGTTTCATCCACCCCTATGAACTGTATCAGTCAGAAGTTCAAATGCTTGGAGGTACAACTTTAAACATGAATTAACACATAAAAGACAAGCACTCTGATAAAATCAAAAAGAACATGGAGATAAATAAAATCAACATCCAAGCTGTAGTGGGTATGTTTATCCAATTGCCCAACCATTTCTGTACCAATAATGCTATTTAATCAAAAATATTTAGCCATACTCTTTGGCAGAATTTCAAAATCAGCTCATTCACTAGATTGTATATACAGACCAGCCATTTACAACTATCAAGAGTGATCAATTGCATAGCATCTTTGGCCTCCTCAAGCATGATTTATATTTGCCAAGTGCCAATACTATTCACAAAGATGTCCTGGAGGCCTATAGGAAGAAGCATAACAATCTCTACCAGATACTTCAGGTAAAATAAGGGCAGCACCATGACCTTTGCAAGCTGAATTATATAAAAGAGCTCACTAATTTAACCTCACATTCAATAAGTAGAATTTGGCAGGCAAAATTTTATTTACAATCGATACATGGATATCCCCTAATGTAATTTCATTTCTGGGCATTACTGGTCATTGGATTGACCTCGATTGGTAGCTTAAATCTCTCACCCTTAACTTCATCAAACTTGCTGGCCCTTATTCTGGAAACAATATTGCAGATACTTTTATTAGTTATATCTAGGAGCTTGGGATCACCACTAAGGCAAAAAAGGGGGGCTTGCCATCAGGTCAGCATTTTGAGGGAGGTCCTAAACCAAACCAGATTTTATTGGTTATTTATTTTCGCATAAATTTGCTGACCGAATATTTCAAGTACAGATTTTGGCCATTATGATGGACAATACCACAAACAACTCAATATTTTTCAAAGTTTTAGTAGCTAGCCTCAAACAGGAAAACATGGCCTTCGGTGCAGAAAGCTGCCGTATGCGATGCCAGGCCCACGTACTGAACCTCACTGTTCAGGACTATCTTATGCATGTAGACAAAACATCTGAGAGAGGAGGGGCCCTGAGTATAATTTCCAAGCTGCACAACCTGGTTGTGTTGGTCCGATTGTCCCCACAATGATGAGACAAATTTGCTGCACAGTGTAGGGCAATCAGTTTAGCCCCAAAAGAGCTTATATTGGATGTCTGTATATATTGGAACTCAACATTTGTAATGATCCAGCACATGCTGGAGTTTGCTATAGTATGCATTCTTTTTTTCTTTGGTTGGCTGGAGCAACTTGTTTCAGATGATTGAAGATTTATTTTAAAAAAAAAAAACAAAACAAAAAAAGCCAATAGATTTAACAGTGGCTGCTAATAAGGAAATATAGGCCGAGGCTCTAGGTAAAAGCGAGTGAGATGTACTTAGGAATATTGGAAGTAAGTGGTGATTGCTCTGGCTCTACACTCATTTTATCAGCCTTCATACTTGTTTTGTCTACCTCTGCACAATACAATACCTCACTATATATAACTGCCAGTTTTTTGATGATTGTACAAAGGATATAGTCAAACAAATGACCCTAACAATAAGCTCGACAATACCAGTATACAATCTTCTGATTGACTGGCTAGAGGACAAGCTCAAGGACAGGCTGGAGGGTTGCAGTGATTTATGGTTGAGCTCAGATCAGAGAGATATCATAGAGGTTGCTCTTAGTAAGCTCAGAAAGTACTACTCCCAAACAGATACCACTATATACTCAATCAGTACAAGTATGTCGATGTTGGCATGTAGCCGTTACCCCTTCCAAAATAGAGAAACCCCCACAAAAACTCACTCTCTCCTCTCTTTTGAATAGTGCTGGACCCATGCTTAAAGCTATAATACCATAAAGATCAGAGCTGGGAGCAGTACTTCATTGAGAGAACTAAGCAGGCCATAATCGAAGTGTACCAGAAAAACTATGCACTGCTGCAAGGTTCTGGCTGAAGTCTGGATGAATATGCCGAGGGATCCCTCCTGTCCCACATTTACTTCAGCAGAAAGAGGAAAAGGGAGTCATTAGTGGAAGAGCTGCCATCAATAGACGAACTTACTATTTACCTTACCAGTGACCACGTGATTCTGCTGGAGGGCATGGAGGTGCTCAACTGGTGGAAGGTGGGTTGTCAGGTAGGTGTTGGGCCAATTTAACCCACCAATCTAACCACTGCTCTACCCACTGCTCTATCCACTAGGGTGTGCAGCTGCATCAAATGGACTTCCCCAGTCTGTATAGTATGGCTTGGGACTATCTGGCAATTTCTGTCTCCAGCGCTTCTATCAAGTGAGTGTTCTCAGGTAGGGTAGACCTCGTTGCCCCAAAGAGGTGTATACTGAACACTGAGACAATCTGGGTGTATATATATCTGAAGTCTTGGTGGGGCTTGGGCTGCTAAAATTCAGCAGATCCTGGGGGTTCACAGATAAGTTGGTTGGCCTTGTGGAATATTTAATACCTTTCAAAAATAATAAAAAGGTAAAAAACCCTGAGGACTCAGCCTGAAGTTTGCAGCCCAAGTGAGCAGTAGTTGGCAGGATTGGTGGTGGCAGCAGAGAGAGCACGCAATGTTTGCAGCCCTCTGCCAGCAGCAAGGGGCAGCCCCAAGCTGTCAGTGCCTGGGTCAGTAGGTGGGTCGGCAGAGAGAGTGCACAAAATTTGTGGCCCTCTGCCGGCAGCAAGGGGTAGCCCCAAGCCACAAGTGTCCCAGTCAGGGGGGTTGGCAAAGAGAGCATACAAAACTTGCAGCCCTCTGCCAGCAGCAAGGGGCAGCCCCAAGCTGTCAGCACCTGGGTCAGTGGGTAGGGTCAGTGGGTGGGATCAGTCAGCAGGGTTGGTGGGTACAGGGTCAGCAGAGGGAGTATGCAAAATTTGTGGCCCTCCGCTAGCAACAAGGGGCAGCCCCAAGCTGCAAGTATCAGGGACAGGTGGGTAGACAGAGGAAGTGTGCAAAATTTGCAACCCTCCACCAGCAGCGAGGGGTAGCTCCAAGCTATTAGTGCCTGGGTCAGTGAGCAGGGTTGGTTGGTGGGGTTGGTGGGTGCAGGGTTAGTGAGGGAGCATGCAAAATTTGCAGCCCTCTGCTGGCAGCAAGGGGTAGCCCCAAGCTGCAAGTATCTGGGACGGATGGGGCAGAGGGTGCTTCTGGTGATCAGAGGGTGCTTCTGGTGATCAGAGGGTGCTTCTGGTGGTCAGAGGGCATTTCTGGCAGTTGAAGTCCACCACAGATTTGGGCCCCATCACCAGTTCAGGTCTCATGGGCCAAGGGGCTGGTAGGGCCCTACATAATAGCTAAGCTAGTGCTACAGAAGAGGTATCCAGCCCAACCCCCCACATAAGACTGCCCAACTTGCACAAAATGACTGTCTAACCCTCACAAAAGACTGCCTATCTCTTACGAAAGATTGCCTAACCCTCACAAAAACTACTCCACCTGCCAGTCCCAGGCATTGATGAGCCTATCATCTGTTGTGAGTGTGACGACTATTGTGTCTGAGCTCTCCTCGAAGGTAATAGTGCTATAGTAGTCATGTGGTTAGAAGAGGACAGTTGTGTTGGCTGCAAACAGGACCCCGAAACTGTAGGTGAGGTCATACTAGACTCTACTGCTATCCTCCCAGGTTGGGCCCTTCCTTTTTGGGACATAAAACATTACCAGGGTAATATTGTTGTCTGTGTGTGTGGACAGAGAAAGATTGTACCTAACATATCCTGATGTGATATGAGCATACAGTTGGGTGAACCCTTAGCCCAAGACCTCATACTGCCAGGCTGTGCTGGTGGATACCTGCTCTTGGTTCAGCCCCAGGAGCCCCAGCTTGAAAATCTGTCAAAATGGATGGCAACCAGTCAGTCCTTTTTATGTGTGGGGGGGCAGAAACCCTCTGGACTGCAGAAACCCCCTGGGCTGCAGAAACTCCCTGGACTACAGCACCCCAAAAAAGCAGAGCTCCTCACCTCATATATATGGCATGCTAAATTGCACCAAGAATGTATGTACAGCCATACTGAGATCACCACTAAGCTGGTCTGCCATATGCTCTACCAATTTACTCAAAGAACCCCAGATCATAGCTGCCATTGCCACACAGGCCGTGTTGTGCTCACACACAGTTTGCTCTTCAATGGTACTTCTAAGTTCTGATAAGGGTACAGAATCTTGTACATCCCTGGATTTGTATCAAAAAGAGTATGTCAGTGAAGAGTGTGATTTATCTAGGGAGGAGTAAAAAAAGGGAGATGAGTGCAGGGGATTTTGGAACTCCAGAACCCACCCTTCACCAGTATTGCAGTATACCCAATTCCTGTTCAAACCTCCCCTTCTTGCTTTTTTCGCCCCCTCTTTCCTGCCACCTAGTATTTGACACAATCCTTACAAATCTTGTTAATGTAGCAGCAAAGCTCATCACTGTAGAGGTTTCTTATCACCATTGTAACCACCTCTTCATATTTATTAATAAAGATATAGTTCTCTTCATCATTAGTTACTCCTGCTGGCCAATAGACCCCTTGGTTGAGAACAATTGGCTCTGATTTGAATGTAGACCCCCAAGCCTTGATGATGATACTAGTACTGCTTATGCTGAATATCTTGCCCTTGAATTTCTCTATTTGATCAGACATCAGATATGGTTGAACTCAGATAACTTTGAACTCTCCTTTCCAATAGAACTGAGCCCTGATCTAAGAGACTGAGATAAGTGTGTGGATGGGTTATATGCGAATAAGTTATATGCGGATGAGTTACATATAGATGGGTTGTATGCAGGCAGGTTGCATGTAGGTGTGGGTGTTTTTTAGGGAGAGACCACATAAAAAATAAAATTAAATAAAACATGGAGATAGGTATTTTAGAAAAAGAGTGTGAGTGAGTGAGTGAGTGAGTGAGCTGCATACCGACGAGTTGCATACTGATGAGTTGCATGAGTTGTATAAGATTGCTCATGAAGGCTTACTTCTATTCCTTTTGAGACCTCTGCCATATAATGTATTGACTCAACAGCTTAGCCACCAAAGGCATACCCTGCAATATCTTTCAACCTTTCTTCATCTTAACTAGATATTGTAAATAAAGTTGGCAGATCTCACCATAGAGCTGTGGACCCTAAGAAGAACATGAGGTGAATCAGGTCATACTGGGGGAATTTAAACAAGTAAAAAGTAGCAGCAGAAAAGAGTAACCTACATCTACTACCAGCTGCTTCAAAAAGGCTACTGCATATATAGCTATAAGGTCTGTGAATTCCAAGGTCTGAAGGGCTGCTGTGAGTTGTTACCAGAATTCACCCTCATCTCCACCATCACTGTCACCATCACCATTGTCATTACCATTGCCACTGCTATGCCCCTTTGGCTCTTGATGAGTAGCTTATATACTGCCCATATGAGAAAAAATCTAACATTATCAGCAGAGAGTGCATTTCCATCTCGAATACTCTCTCTTTTGATAATCATTGTAGGGTGAAAAATAATAAACTAGACCAACATATGAATTGAGAGCTGCTATTTTATTTACTCATAATATGGCAGGAAAGAATAAAGAAAAAGAACAAAAAAAAGAAAGAGAACAAAGAAAAGAGTAATGTCACCAAAGTATGATAGGAAAAAAAAAACAAGAGCAAAATGAACAAAAGAAAGGGTGATGTCATTAAAGATTTCAATCTAGATGGATCAATCTGGATGGAATGGATCATCCAGATAGATCAATTTGGATAAATTATCTAAATGAATCAATCCAGGTAGATCAATCCAGATCAATCCAGATCAATCTGGATCAGATCATGAGACTAATCTGAGTTGATTCAAATCCATTACATGATGAACCTGAATCAAATCTCATCCAGATCAACTCCATTTATTTGAAACACTAATAATAATCAAAACTAGTATAAAGAATCAGTCAAAGGTAAAGTTGATAGAGTTTCAAATTTTGATTATATAAGATTTACCAGATTAATATGAAATACTTATTATAGAAATAATTTAACAAACTTTAAAGATGTTGAAGTGCAAATAGTAAGGTACATAACTTCATATCAAACTCCTTACTGAAGTACCCCAATTATAGCCAAGTTGGTTTGAGATGGCCACCAGACAGTTGGCATAAACAGCCCTGCAGCAACCAACACGATGCAACATAGAGACTTTTGCATGAGAGGCTTTCTGCGACCGAAATGGTCTATAAGGCACCGACCCAACGAGAAAATCGGGTGCTCTGTTTTTTGAACGAAAAAAAAATGACGTCACCAAAAATGGTCGTCCATAAGCCACGAATTTCAGTTTCGCATGACGTTGCCCCCCTTTGGTTCTAAACAGATTTTGCAGCAGTCAGCACCAATATCGTTTGTGGTTCGCGTAGCTACTCACAGTTGCTAATCGTGTTAGGTTCCCATACTTCTCGTGTTCGGTGGCTGTATGAGAGTTATGGCACATATTGCGTTATGTTTGCTCACCGTGATCACCTTGACCGGACTTAAACAAACTGGACCGTGAACGTTCTAAGGTTCTACATGGGGCGAATACCTTGCACTATGCGTTTCTACAGCTGGAAAATATCTCTATTCAGATAAGTATTTCGTATCAACATGAATCTTGTCTTCGCAATCCGAAACACCTACTAACTTTACTTTTGACCGGTTCCTGATGCCGGTCTTGGTTGCTGTAAACCAACTGATGAGCCCCTTAAGCAAGGGCGAAACCGGTTCCAAGAAACACCTATCCGTTTGTACGCAACCCATCTTCTATTGTCACAAACTCTTGCTTTGCATCCTCAACTGGGCGTGGTCTGCAGCGAGAACGTGATATTCGACATCGAGCGCCACGCGCGTTTTCTCCCCTCTTCCAAGAAACTGTTCAATAACTCACAAGAGTACTACACACATTTCTCTTCGCTCATCATAGAAGAGGTTCGCGCTCAGATTAGATATGGCCTCGAGAAGCTCGACGACGCTAACCAGCGAATCCTCCCGGTCTCCAAAGTCGGTCACAACTACATTTAGCTCTACCTACCCCATCCTAAAAAAGATGAGCGGTCGGACTTCATTCCGGGCGATTTCTTGCTCTTCACCAGGGAGGACGTCGTGAGACATATCGATAAGTATTTTTTTGGAGTCGTGAATTACTACGACGACGAGAGCGAGGTTCTCCATGTCGCTGTGTTCATTACCAGGGATCACTTCGGTGAGGACGATCTCGCTGTGGATGACGAACTTTATGTGTGCGCGGTGCAGAATATTATCACCGCCTCACGTGCCTTGAGAGCCATCGAACGACGCGAGCAGCCGGGGTACCTTCGAAAGCGATGCTGACAAGAACTGGTTGGCGACATTGGACTTTCGCACGCAAGAACTTCTCGAAAAAGTCTGTCGTGTCGCTTCCCCTTTAATCCCGGCTCAGAAGCGGGCGGCTGCACGCTTCCTCCAAGAAAAGGGGCTATCCTTGGTAAGACGACGATGACTGTGAACATGATCTTCACGCTACTATTGAAAGAGCCAAACGTTAAGGTGCTTCAAGTCGCGCCAACAAATGTGGCCATCGAGGTGGGTTCTTTTTGCATTTGCGAGTTATCTTGATTCACGCCATCGATAGCTGTGAATTAATGCTTCGAACCGTACAACGCCCGAAAATCTTCATTATTTAGCATGATGACGACCGCGGTGAACAAAACACAGACGCCATTCGAGTCAAGAAGGCCAACTGCACCACCCCCGCTGCCGAAGAAGTTAAGGCTGAGGTGCTAGACCTCGTGAGCGATCTGATGGAGAAACTACAAGCGGAAAAACGATGTATCGATGGCAATGACGCCTTTCATACCCGTTTTGATATCTCCACCTTGAGGACTAAGTTGGCGGAAGTTGCGAGTTTGCTAAGCGATACAATGGATCCGCCAAAGAAATTTGGCGAAATGTGCATGAAGATTGAGGAGGATAAGGAGGAAAAGAGCGAAGGACATGGATCTACTGCGAGGAAGAGATCTGATGCTGGCAAGGTTGCGGTCATGCGGGAGGAGTAGAGGAAGTAATGCCACGGTTGCACCGTACAATACATGCGTGAGATACATTTTGCTGAGGGGAAGGGTATCAATGGCAGTAAGTTCGAGCGGTTTTTGAAATTGGAATATCTTTTCCTGGCCATGAACTGTTGTTGATGCTCTAGATTATTTTAAGCACTAGAACCCTACAACCATACTGTTCTTTTCGCAATTCTGTACTATTAAATATAAGTGTTTGGCATGGATTAAGTCGATTTACGAAATTGTGTACTAGAATAACCAGGGGTGGCGGCACATGAGTCGGAGACGTGAATCTATGCAGACGTCATCGTGGCCAGAACACGTGATTTCGACGTCATACTATTTCTCAATCACGTTTATGCCGAAATGACGACTGTAATAGGGATTCGTAAGCTGGGAGAGGGGAGGAAGAGAGTAAAAATCATGCTGGATGTAGTTCTTGAGCAGGGAGATGCGCGTGTTTCGGTTTGCGATTTTTTTATAGGCTCTGTCGAACCGACGCGACAAATTGGTGTTGTGCTGGATGGAGTAATGTATTGACAATAAGGCATGTTAAATTTTGCTTCTTTCAAAGTTCTGTGGAATGGTGATGGCAAGACTGTACCTTTGACCAAGATCTGCAAAGACCTATTGCTCAAGATTGGCAAATATCAAAAGTTGGACTTCAGTATCATAGACCTTCCAGAATAAGATATTATCCTAGAAAAGATTTGGTTGACTCAGTACAACCCAGATATCAACTGGAGAACCAATAAGTTCAATCTGATCCATGAAGGCAGAAATATCACTCTGTCACCTCAAGAAGGTACTAACCACCAAGGAATTGAGATCATCTCTGTTATTCAAATGAAGAGACTCTCTTATAAAAAGGGAAAGATATACTTTATCTATACTATATAAGAAGTTACTGAAGTCCTGAGTAGTCCAGTCCCATCAGAAGCTCAAGAATTGTTTGAGGAATTCCAAGATGTATTCCAGGAACCCAAAGGACTTCCACCCAAGCACCAAATCTAATATGGAATTGATTTTATTTTAGGATCTGAATCTCTATATAAGAGTATCTACTAGCTGGCCCAACCTAAACTCAAGATTCTCAAGGATGAGTTGACCAAACTATTGATCTAAGGATATATTGAATTTAGCCATTCTCTATTTAGAGCCCCCATTCTGTTTATCAAGAAGAAGGATAGTTCTCTACAAATATATATTAACTACAGAGCTCTCAATAAAATTACTATCAAGAGCTAGTATATCTTGTCTAGGATTGATGAGTTGTTATACCAAATCTTCAAGGCCAAGACCTTTTCCCTACTAGACTTGTGAATTGGTTACCACCAGATTCTCATTGATGAGAAGAATATTAAAAAAACAGCTTTCTGAATGCAGTTTGGATACTATCAGTTCTGAGTTATGTCTTTTGGTTTGACCAATGTACTAGTAATATTCTAGTATCTAATGAATAATATCTTTGGACCACTGCTCAATATCTGTATATTTATATATATTGATGATATACTAATATATAGTAAAACAGTAAAACTATACTATATCTATCTCAGACAAATACTGACCCTTCTGTAAGAACACTAGCTCTATGCTAAGATGAGTAAGTATAAGTTCTATCAAGACCAGATTGAGTATCTAGGATATATCATCTCTGCTGAAGGTATCAATTGGACTTCTAAAAGGTATCAGCTTTTAAGAATATTTCTATCCCCACTACCCTTAAGCTACTCTAGTATTTTCTGGATATTACAGATTATTACTAAAGATTTATCTAAAAATACTCTGCTATTGCAGTTCTACTGACTTATCTAGCTTACAAAGAAGTGAACATTAAGACTGAATGGATCTCTGAGTATACTTAGACCATAGATTACCTCAAGAGACTTCTTACTAAAGCTCTTGTACTAATTGCATCTAACTCTACTAGACTATTCACTCTGACTATAGATATCTCTGATATTGCCATTGAGGTAGTACTCAGTCAAGAAGATTATCTAGTAATCTATCTCTTCCAAAAGCTTAAGCTAGCTGAGATCTAGTATACTATCTATAAAAAGAAACTCTTGGCCATTATTACTATACTCTAAGAATGATACCACTTTCTCCTAGGATAACTATTTATAACCTATACTGATCACTATATCTTATAGTCTATTCACACACAGTCTATACTAATCTACAGATAAGCCTGTTAGATAAAAATTATTACTAACTTTAATATAGAAATCAAGTATATCTCAGATAAAATCAACTAAGTGGCTGATGGTTTCTCTAGATACATAGAAGATGAACTTGTCTTTATGGTTGAGATAATTAGAGATCTCACTCAGATGATCAAGAATGACTACCAACAAGATAGCCCTCTGATAAAATTCCTTCAATTCTGCTAAGACCCAGAGACTGAGGTCTCAGAATCTATGAGGCAAATATCCAAAAGATTCACTTACTATGATGAACTTATCTATAGAGACTATGACAGAGTAGTTGTATTTAACAATGATACTCTGCAGCTCAAGATCATACAGAAACTCTATAATACTCTTACAGTAGGATACTTTGATTTTAAAAAGACCTACAATCTCCTCTCATGAGAGTTTTACTAACTAAAGATGATCAAAGATATTAAAGATTTTGTGGCCTTATGTGAAATATATCAAAGATTCAAAAGTGATAACAAGCTACTAGTAGGACTTCTGTAACCTCTGTCCATCTCTAGCTATAACTGAGATCAGATTGCAATGAACTTTATTATCTAGCTCCCCAAGACCAAAGCAGGATGAGATACCTTGTAGTATTCATAGACTACCTGAGAAAATAAGCTCACTTTACACCCACTAAGACTACTGCCACAGTACCAGAGATTGCTGAAATCTTTCTCAATCAAGTATTCAGATTATATGACATATCTAGTATAATTGTATCTGACTGTAATACCAAGTTCACAAGCAACTTCTGAAAGGCATTCTTTTCCCTTTATGGTACCAAACTAAAGTTCTCTACTATCTACCACTCTCAGACTAATGACCAGACTGAGCAAATTAATAGAACTCTCAAGCAAATACTCAGCATCTTCTACTATTATAAGTAAAATAATTGAAACAAATATCTGGCCCATGCTGAGTTTTTCTACAATAATAGTCAGAAAACCTTTATAAAGAAGACTCTATTCTTTCTAAACTATGATCAATATCTAAATACTAAGTACTACTATAAAATCAGCAGTCCCAGCAGCCCAAGACCTGACTGAGACCATTTCTGACCTTATATGAATAACAAGAGATACTCTCATAGAAGTACAGAACTACCAGACCAAGTATGTCAACTTGAAGTAAAGAGAAGTCTCCTACAATATTGGTGACATAGTCATACTTAGAACAGACTATCTCTACTCAAATATCCTGATATAGCAACTATCTAAGAAACTCTATACTAGAAGAATTGAACTATATAAGATTATAGAAGAAGTCAGCAAAGTCAACTATAAGTAGCAACTCTCCTATAATATTTGAGTATACCTAGTATTCTATATCAGCCAACTAGTAGACTACTATGTAAATCTATTCTCTAAATATACAGTTCCATCATCACTCTTAATTAGAATCAATGATTACATATGAAATTCGAAATTGAGGAAGTACTTGACCACAAGATCTGCAAATATATCAAAACAGTCAAGCAGTTCTTCCTCATTAAGTGAAAGGATTACCCCACTTATAATACTATCTGAAAAAAAGAAGAAGTACTATAATTAACCAATAAGAGGATATTCAGGAACTAACTCAGCAAGGTATAGTAAAATATATTTGAATAACTCTATTTATGCTATCTGTATCATCTCTATTAGAGAATAATAGATACTTTATATAGAACTTAAGAAAGCTAACAATATTGGAACCAATCTCAAGTCCATCCATATGACAGATATTGTTATTAGAAATTGTCTTAGATTATAAGAAATATTATTTCTGAAAGGTTCAAATCTCCAGCCATTACTATGAGAGCTCTTGCTCTAGACAAGAATGATCAGTTCTCATAAATATATCAATAAGTCAAAAAAAAAAAAAAAACCTAAGATCTGTCAACTCTGTATAACTATAACTACAATGTGATAACTCTTTTGAAATTAGTATTTTCTCATATAATCAGTATATGCTCTACTTATAGTAATAGATTATATATTTCTCTAGGAATATGATCAAAATGAAGTCACACCAGACAGAGGAATATACTGCAACCCCATCTCCCTCTCCTCTCTCTAAAGAAAAACAATATAAGAATACCTACTATCTACTACCAAACAGCCCACTATAGCCAGCCTCTCTCAAGCCAGATTGACCACCTCTTTGAATATATCTAGATCACTATCTAAAGAAGGTACTACTGCTCTAAGGCCCTTAACCTCATCAGCCAAGACCTAGAACATTATATTCTTAACTGCTATAAAGTCATATAAAGGGCCTACCTTGCTACCAGTTACTTAGAAATCTGATATAAATATGAAATTGGCCACTAACTTCTTCAATATATATTAGGCCTACCTATTAACCAGATCTCAGACTAGACCAACTTAGATAGGTATAAATAAAGACTAGCTAAGAAAGTCTATCAGATTATATACTATATACTTTTTGTGATCTCTAATCTCAACTATATATAACTGAAGGATTTCCAGAATCTCTTCTTCCCAAGATTAATGAACTGGAGATTAAGATTGCTCAAGAAGCTCACTTCTAGATTACTCTCAAGTTTACTGACTGTGAACCCTACTAGAGCCCTCTTCTGAATGATAACTCTAGACCAATGGCTCTAAGGTCTTTCTGATCTCTTTGAAGGACTATGCACTCAAATGGATATTCTCAGATATAACTAGCAAGTCTCCTACCTGGATGGCCCCAACTGTATCAGATAGAGGACCCCTATACTAGATGCTCATAGACCTCATTGATTTCTCTATCTTTAATATCAAGCTATTAGCAACTACTCCCTCAACCATTGGTGGGGAAGACAATAATAAGTTGGATGAGAAGAAGGATATCCCACCTACTCCTCTCCTAGTTCTCAATTTTTGAATCAATATAGATATTGATTTTTAAGAAGAGAAGAATGTAATAGAATAAACAGATGAGACATGATATAGGGGCTTCTTTCTCTGCTACCTTACTAGTCATAAGGTTTGGTAGGCAACCTTCCAAGTCTTCTTTCCTCTATTATTACCCCCTCTACCTCAGATTGGTTTGCTGTACCTGTATGGGTATAGTAGGAGGAGGGCAATAGTGATGAGTTGCCCCTTTATTGGTGTTAGATCTGTGTCTTCTCTACTTTTTCACAGATTCTGGTACCTTCAGCTGTATCTGGAGTATGCTTATTTTGGTGTAGTATCTTCTTCCTTTTGCCATTGCCAATAAGATATTATCTTGGTGCATCACAAGTTATATAGAGAGTTGGCCAACCTTGGGCATCAAGTGCCCAGTATAAGTTACCTGCAGATCCTCAGTACCTATAGTAGGGCCCTCTGACTTTGGCGAGCTTCCTGGTGAGTACAGTTCTGGTGTAGGTGACTATTTTTCAGGCATTGTTGGGATAGGAGAGGAGATGGCTATCACAGATAGATAGAAGGGCAATTATGGTAAACTAGTAGGGTATCAGACTTGGGGCGGTCATTGGGGCTGGGGTGGATGCTGCTTTGATAGGGCCTTTTGATTGATACAGAGCAGTTAGGTAGTAGGTAACACTCTTGGCTTCTTTTGATAATTCAGCAGATTGGACCTTGATTATTGTGAGGAGTTAGGGGACCTGAGGCTACCTATTTCAGATATCTTGGCTATACTTAACTGGAACTGGGAGCTGATATAGTAATGTGATTGAGGCCTACAGGCTTGAGTAGTGGGGTATTGGGAGTCTCCTCTCATCTCACATATAAGTCCTCTACTTATCTCATCTGGGAGAACCAGGCCCTATCTACTGTAATATACTTTGATGAGAGTTTTTTCTTTGTCTATCATTCTTTTTATGGTGGTAAGGGCTATTCTATTTAGCTCAAACATAGTTTTGTATATATATTGGGGTCTCAGATATATGCTTTCAGTTATTGGCATATAGCTGGGTTCTCCCTGGTAATAGGGAGAGTATGGTGTACAGAATGAGATATGGGCCAATATAGGCCCTACTACACCTGGTATGGTCAAGCTGCTGAACAATAGCTAGTCTAGGTTAATAGGGAGGTAGTGCTTAATGGGTGGTGGGGGAGAGTTTTGGCCTATATGTATAGTCTAGGTTTCCTTCTAATAAAAATCTGTGAGACTCTGAGTCTATAAAACAAAA